>OX155960.1:13967986-14053984 GCA_944548615.1 Micropterix aruncella
AACTCAAAAAAACAGGTAAAATTGGAATAAAATGTACATAAAATTACTGAATTCGGTTGATAAAGTATTTTAGAATCAAATTACTTACATGTCTATTCATATTCCAACTGAAAACACAAAAAAAATAAAATAAAAAACTTCACGACCCGATTTCCGGCAACGGCGACCAATTAGCGATGTTTGACAATGGAATTTTACCATAAATATCCGTTAAAATGACACGCAAAATTATTCTTGCGGCCTTCTATGTATGGTAATAATGAGATATTGGTTATTTTATTTTTATTTTATTTTATTTCCTTAAGGATAACTTACAGCCAATAATTTAGTAGTGAACAAAAATAGGAAGCTTAGAGCCATTTACAAGTTACCACTGATTATGATAATAACCTTAATTTAGAACTGATATTAAGCATAAAGAAGATATTAAACAAGAAGATACTAAATTGTACAGTAGAAAACATGTTGACATAAACAAGACTGTAATAAAAGAAGAAAATGCTAAGCCTGGTCATGACAAAATCGCCCTACAACCTTCTTCCTTATTATCTATATTCGTGAAAAAAGGGGTCAATATCAATGTCAGCATTCAGGGTGTTGAAAGTTTCGCATACCCTTATAAAATAGGAATTACGCCTGTATTTGTAAAATCGAAGACTATCGCACGTCGGGTCCTACAAATTTCACGCGGTAAATTCGTTTTCTATCCTATTTATAACGCCTGTATTTGGTTTTAAAGCCAGGTACATGAAGGGGTGCCCTATTTCTAAGTGCCCGGCTAGGAGTGTGGAGAGATATTTTAGATAGTAGTTCAGGACAATCAATCGAGCCATTTAAAATTCGTAGTAAAAGTGAGATGTCAGCAAATGATGGCGGATACAACGAGAATAGTAGTCTGGATCACGAATACGACATTTATATTCTATGTAGTGCAGAATTTTTTTTTTGGATGGCCTCTATTCTCGATGCTTTGGATTTTAGGATGCGTTCGAATAAGAAAATAATATTTCTGTGCGCTGCGGGAGCAAGCCGACAATATTGGTCATTACGTAGTTGTTCTGATGTGCAACCAAATTTGGTCGTTTTAAAAGATATAAATAAAATGCGTAAAAAAAACAGAATAAAACACATAATAAATCACAAGGATCTATCAAAAAACCATTAACTTAAAATATTTTCATTACCGACATCGTGTCCGGTGGATTTCAAATTATCTAACCCTACTCCAGCCGCATTAATTACAAATTCAGCGAATCCGTTTTAAACCCCGCTGGGTATTCAACATTTCCTCAACCAATAAATCCTGTGGTTAACTACAATTTGGCAAGAGTCAACCGCAACGGGTTAGCAAATGGAAATAGATTATTTTATTTAAGGGATGCGATGGAGAATTTTATACATGACTTTAAATTAAATAAGAAATAAAATTATTTTTTAGTCGATAGATAATAAATCAAATGAAACACAAACGCTTACCGCTAGGCATAAAGAAAGAGGACCAAGCGGGCTGACTTTGCCCCCTTTTTGGCCGAATGTGGACGAATTTCTCCATCCTCTAGTCTAGTCACATGTAAGCAGTAACTCAGTTTTTTTTTTCGCTGACCGTGGCGCTCTTTGCTCGTCGATATCAGGCGGGACCGGGTGGCAAACTGATCGTTTCTAAGATGGCTGGCATCAGGTCAACAACAAACCAAGTTGCTTAGGATACTTACTTCTCCAGACCCCCCCCCCCCCCCCACGGCTATTCGCAGGAGTGCACAGTCGATTAGCAAACGCCACACGATGCGCAAACCGTCCAGTATCGCTTGAGGTTTTCCCCCATTGTTCCCGCTCCGAAGCGGGACGATCGGAATAGTTCGGGAAATTTCGGATACACTCGCAACGCGAAACGGACGGTACCGCGGCAAGTGTCGTCGGTAGTATTGGACACGACAACGTAACGTGAGTACGCGCGCCGGCCGTCCGTGCCAAAGTGCTCGCGCGTCAGCTACAGAACAATAATTATTCGGGTGCGTCTATCATTACATCAGCTCAAGAATATACCTTCAGATCAACCTCCAGTCTCATCACCGCACACATACAAGGTTAGCGTTCACCTATACTATCTCTCTTCCACTCCCATCTCTACGTTGATGACGTCACTTTCCGGCGAAATCACCCATTTTGGATTAACCAATCGCACCTGTCCACGTCTAGCTTACAGCCGTGGCAGGGTTCACGGAGCCTTTCCAGATTAGTCTCTCTTCGAAGAGGCTGCCGGATGGAAGTTGAACCGTGAGTTGAGCCGACCCATGATAACAAACTGGTCATCAAGTTACTTAAGGGGAGCAAAATCGTTAGTTACATAGATACATTATTCTACAGCTAAAAAAATATATTTTCATTTTTTTTTACTATTTATGTAAGAAGACAGTTCCAGACACCTTCAGTGCGACCTACGGATTGAAAATGTTAAATGTACCACAAAACATGCTAAACGAGTGTTCCAATCATCAGAAGGATGATAGATTGAAAGGCGAAGAGTTGGCAAATAAATCCGGCAGGAGGCTCAATAAGGTCGACGTGACCTCTTTCGCCGTTTCCCTTTCGGGTGAGAGGGGAAGGGCGGTATTTATAGCAACCCCCCCCCCCTCCCCTTAGCCTCCCTTTCCTCTCGATACTCCGCCTCCCGCCAACCCTTCGCCAAGCGTCGATATGAAACATTTCTTGTTTACTTTCCTAAAGCGGTGAAAGACGGAAAAGAAACATCGATTAAGGATTGCGATTGCTAAATTAGAAGACTTATGTAACGCTTCGGGATTGAATTTTTATAACAATTTTACTTTCTGAACGTATTAATTTTATTACAGAGAGAAGCTTCACTGGCTGTCGGCCCAGTAGAAAAGAGACATGAGAGATGTATGCTGCTTAAGGTCTTCCACGGCCTCGCTCCCAATTACCGACAGATTTACTTCACTATCGGCTCATGGATGCCCTCTGAGATCAAAAGATAAACTGCTACTCACTATCCCTAGGTCACAGCACTGACTCTTTTTCATTATCTTTCACTGTGTCACTTAGGGAGTTAATGGGTCCTTGCTGAGTTGGCCACGAAGACCCATTCTGTTCAGCGTTGGTCACACTCACGGGTCAACACCTATCCGACGGCCTCCACTCATGAAGTGCGAGCCTGGGTAGGACTCTGGCCTTATGGTTAGTTTCCCCTGGGAATCAACCTTCTGGCGCTCCTGAACGGTCTGCGCACCGTGCGGCGTAAGCCAATCGGCTGTGCACTCTGACTAACAGGTTAAGAGTTTCAAGGCGATAGGTGAGGGCAGCAAACCCCGCCCACCGCCCGGGCAGTTATAACGACGAGGGTCGTCTTGTCTGCCCGGGATGTCGTGCTACGACAACCCTGCGCGTACCAGAAGGGTAAATCGCGCAGGGGGTGAAATAGGGTAAACCACCCCCCCCGTACCGCCCCGAGAACCCATTTATTAGAAAAATAAAAGGTATTTACAAAACAAAATAAAAATTTACAAAATATTTGCACTCTGACTAACAGTCGGGGGAGTCTGGAGACAGTACTGTTTCCTATAGAGCGGGGGTAGTTGCGGACCTTACGGCGACTGCTCTTGAAACGACCATCGGCTATCCGATCCTGGGTGAACAGCCGGGCAAAGGACGCAGTGGTCCGCGATAGATTCGGTATACACCGTTTCACCGCTTCGTATGTGAGAGGACCGCGCAAGCGACCTCGAACTCGTAATCAATCGAGAGACCGGAGTAATCTGGTCACAATTGGAAGTAAGAGCGTGAGTGTCGGCCCGCCGGGTACCATTCCTGGCTATCTCGCGGTTAAGGCGTTGGCCTCTTACGGGTTTGTGGCGGAGCTAGACGGTGGACTGTTTTGTCCAAGTCTTCTGCGCTCACTCCAGGGAGATAGAACGACTAATCGTTAAAACTTCCTGAGGTGACGGGCTGGGCCGTTTTAGTCGACAACTCTAGTTGCGCATGGAGCCCGTCTTTGAAATGCTTTGCCGAAAATGTGAGAACCGTGCCAAGCATGACAAATCTTAAAAACAGACTCAGAGAAAATTTCAAATCTTCAACATAAATTCCCTTTTCATTCTTCTTCTCCTCCTTTTTAAGCCTTAGCGTCCTTATATGTAGCATCTACTCACAAATAATGTTGATACAATAGTATGTTAGCTCTAAAATATTGCCTGCTGGCAATACGCTCGCCTTTTCGTACGAATTAAGCATTTAAATTATATTATTATTATTCGAGGTGAAAACGGATATATATATATATATATATATATATATATATATATATATATATATATATATATATATATATATATATATATATATATATATATATATATATATATATATATATATATATATATATATATATATATATATATATATATATATATATATATATATATATATATATATATATATATATATATATATATATATATATATATATATATATATATATATATATATATATATATATATATATATATATATATATATATATATATCTATATATATATATATATATATATATATATATATATATATATATATAATATGATAACAAACTCAGCCAATTGTATCATATTTTAAATGTTGGTAGCATTCGAAATTTGAATTATTTCGTAATGTCACTTTCATTTAGAAAACGGCTTTGCCGAAGTGATCAATAGTTTAATTTTTTATTTTTTCGCTTAATTCGTCTCAATTGAAGGCATTTTGTGTTGCATAAGGATAAGCCCTATTTATGAGATATATGAATGAATAGTGATCGTTAGTCGACTGCAAAAGGACCTTTAAACTTACATTGCACCGTCGAAAGTCGTGCACATCCGTAAGTATATCTCATTCAAACATAAGCATTTCCCAATCCTTCGCTACTTTTTAAGTAGCTTTTACTAATTTTATTTTATATATATATATATATATATATATATATATATATATATATATATATATATATATATATATATATATATATATATATATATATATATATATATATATATATATATATATATATATATATATATATATATATATATATATATATATATATATATATATATATATATATATATATATATATATATATATATATATATATATATATATATATATATATATATATATATATATATATATATATATATTTGATAAGGTTTGTAAAGAAATCCGTTTATAGGATGATATTTTTATTTAAAATAAAATTAGTAAAAGCTACTTAATTAGTAAAGCTAGTAGCTTTTACTAATTTTATTTTAAATAAAAAAAAAAAATATTATATATATACATATATATATATATATATATATATATATATATATATATATATATATATATATATATATATATATATATATATATATATATATATATATATATATATATATATATATATATATATATATATATATATATATATATATATATATATATATATATATATATATATATATATTGTTAGGGCCTAGTTTTATTGTAAACAAACTTTAATTTAAATAGTCTAAATAATCAAATCAATTAAAATTGTCATCGCGCAGTAGACGCGATACATCGAACATCTTACCGTATATAGGCGACAAGTCGCGCACGTCCCTAATTAATTTTAAATCGGGTAAGGTAGAATATTTTTATATAGAGAAGAGAAATCTTCCTTTTTTTTTTTGGCTGGCAACCACCGAAGAGGACGGTCGACAAGAGACCGGCCGCTCCGCCCTTGGCGGGCGCGGCCGGCTACCGCCCAATTAATTATTCATTTTGTGCCATCAGTCGTCAGTCGACACAGTCTAGAGCTAAATTTTGTGAACTCTAAAATCTATAACTAAACTCAGTTCAACATCCGGGCAGGACCTCAGCGGATTCCATACCTTATACAGGCAAGTCTTCTATCTGTAACCATTAGCTTCCCCTCATAAAGTCAGATTTTAAAAATAATAAATTTAAATTAAAAGATTGTTTTAAAGCCAAATCCCCCGTAAATTACCGTTGCCATATCTTCGTTGGCGAATAAATTAGAGTCATATAAATCAAAATTTATTAAATTGAGTACGTCGAAATAGAGGTAGGTAGTGCGTAGGATGTGCTATAATTCCCGGTGTCTAAGCATCGCATTCCGTCTTCTCGCCTCAATCGATTTCTCTAGTACCATCTAAATATTGAATCCAAAATAATAATTTAAAATTTAAAATCGCATCCGGGGAGCAGGCGCTAAAAAATCTAGAAGCAACCTTCCAATAACTCCCGCGGGTAGCAGTGTCTTCCTTCTCTATTCCAGAACCCAAAGTACCTGTCCAAAATCCCATTTCGCCGAATTAAGCCCTGAAAATTGAAAGGCTGTAACGTTCAGTTTTCCACGAATCTAATTTTAGAATTTTGTTAATTCCAACTACTCGGATTCGCCATATGCTATGGCCTAGCTTTCATTTATTATAATTAAAATAAAATATGTTACTCTGTCAAATAAACCTTTCATTTTGGTTAATTAATCATTATTTAGCGAATTAAAGAAATCGAGACGGTACCTAAAAATACCGCCGGGTCAGAGCGAGCAACAGTCTCGTAGGTACCCGACTAGCACTGGACAAGGTAATGTTTCAGGGCAAGGAATAAATAAAGAATAATTTTATAAAAGAAACTTTGAAATTATACATTTTAATTTTATCATTTAGCGGAGAAAAGAACCGCAGTACATTATTTAATTATAGCAGCATCTGCTGGTTTAGAGCGTACCTAGATTCAAATAGTATTTTCTCGTTTTTTAAATATAATTATCTAGCAATTATTTCCAATAAATTCATTAGACGATTTAGCCATTGATTTATGTAAGAGCGCGGACCGGGACCGGGGCCGAGCGCTCCAAGCGGGCGCGATCGACGCGCGCCGGCGCAGTACCTCGTCGGTACACCGATAGAGGGCGCGGTGAGTAAATCATAATATTCGATCTCGTCGCCGCAGCGCACTAAACTTGATATCGCTTCTTCTTCTTCTTTTAGTCCTCTCCCACCTTATATCAAAATTCCTTCGTTTCATAACAAACTGGCGTCCACCGCGGGGCAATTTTTTAAAAAATAAACTACAGTATTTTCCCACCGCGACCCGCCCATATCATCTTTTATATCATTTTTTTTTTACAAATTCATTTGAAATTATAACAAATTTGGGCCCAACTGGGGGCCGTTAAATATTTTTCTTTTTAATTTATATACATTTTTTTTCAAGATTCAATTTTTTTTTAATTTGCCGTAATCATTACATTATATACAATTTTATATTTTATTTTCCTCTCTCATATATCGTCCGGTATACAGGACACCATAAAATTTCCCACCCTACCCGCCCAAAATTTTTCTTTTTATTATTTTTATATTTTTCTTTTATTATTTTCCCTACACAACGTACCTACTGCCAATTTATTCTACAGGTTGTTACAAAACAAACACAATATTTTTTTTTTCAAGCCTTATAAAGTGCTTTACATTTTAAATTTTTATAATAATATACTACATGTACAATAGCCTTTCAGCCATAAGCGTAAGTAATAACCAGGGTATCTTGGGGACTTGACTTCGGAATCAGCAACGACTGCGCGAGATTTTGCTTCTGCGACGACACGTTGGACACAGATCTAGTTATACAGTTACAACAAACGAACCTTAAGACGTTTATGCAAAAAAAAAATATCCGCAATTAATACTACTATTCACACTGATAATAAATACTTAGCAAGCATTCACAAGCCTACAGGGTGTTACAATTTTTTTTATTGAATTTATTTTTTTTCATTCTTATTTTATTTTTTTGTTTTCATTTAACTTCATCAATTTTTTTTTTTTTCATTTTCTTTCCCTTTTTCCTTATTGCATATGGGACTTTAACTTAATAAATTCATAATACACTAATACAATATTACACCAAGTACACACTCATCTACATCTACACACTAGGATCAACACTTTCACGTTTAAATAAATACGATTAACTTCCTTACACACTTCATCATCCGCTGTTTACAAATATTTAAAAAATAATAATGAAGAAAACACGTCGAATTTAAAACAGGAGATTGGGTCTGGGCCAAAAACCATACATTGTCAAGAAAAGCAGATTTCTTTTGTAGCAAACTCAGCCCTAGGTACATAAAGTGCAAAGTCATTGCGAAAAAGTCCCCAGTCGCCTACGAGTTAGCCGACGAGAAAGGAAAACCGCGGGGTCTTTTCCATATTAAGGACATTGCGAGTAACTGATACCCTATGACAACATATGGTCTAGCGTGGCGTCGCCGAGGTGAAGTCGAACGCGTCATCACGGTTCCCATCGTGAAACTGCAGATTCCGGGTATAAATCGCACAAGGTACACAAAAGGTATTAACTATTGCGTCTATAAGGCATAAAATAAGCTATTCAACAGAAAAAACAAAGATTCAAAATTATAATTCCCTTTGATATAAGACAAACAAATTAAACAATTAATCGTATACAACCTAACGCACTTTATCAAGATACAAAATCCAAAACAAAGCGCAACAGATAAGCTAAATTCACACACACAAAACACATTACACAACAGAACACACGGTCTAAAGTACCTACAGAACAAAAAATCTAACACAAGTACAAATAGTTTATACAAAAAAAAATTTTTATAAAATATTAAATTTTTTTTTTTTGAAAGGTACTCTCATCCGGCAAGAAGGCGCCGGATTCGGTACCTCACCATGTGGGCAAATTTAGCCCCAAATTCTTAAAAATATAATAAATATCATTAATGTATTTTCTTTCCCAAATTTTAAAACAAACAATATTTCGAGACAATGCAATCAAACACACTTACACAACACCTGCGCCAAGCGATTAGCTATAAATAGATCCGAGCGATCACCATACACGGCAGTAGGTATGATAAATCATAATATAGAGATAAAATCGAGCGCATTTAACACACAATTCAAACACAAATCAATACATTTCCCTTTGCATGGGCCGTTGCGGCAAAAAATCAAAGAACAAAGATATTTCTCTACCTTAATTATATTTATACGCAATTATGCGATTTTTAAAACGGTTCGGTGCTTAACCGTTCGCTTGCGAGAGAAACACCGCCGGACAAGCTCTGGATTTTTTTTAATTATATATTTACTTGGTTTAGTGTTCATCCTACCATTAAGGTAAAAAAACGCAACGAACTATTATGTTCCGGGTATTCAATGCATCAACTGTCATCGTCGAATTAAAATCTACATGCTCAGCTCTGTTGTAAAAATACTTCTATATTTTTTTCTATCAATTATTTTATATTTTCTTTGACATACAATCACGCGGCAAGTAGATCGTTAGTACTAAGTAGCGACTAGGAACCCCTTCAAAAACCGTTGTAGATTAGTCATAAGCTACAGAAAGCTCTTTGTTCGGTCTTGGATTTTTGCCAAGATATGGAATTTTCCATACCATAATTTCTTCATTGTAAGATAAAAACCCCCCATTGATTTCCCGCAACGTCATATTTTTTAAATAAATAATAAGCTCCATTAGTTTGCCCATAAAACACTCATCAAAAATATCAAGACAATGATCTTAATTGGATATAAATATTTGGAAAATATGACTTATAAATGTCATAATTGCATTCCTCCATGTCAAAATATTAAAATAGGTACGAGACAGACAAATTTAAGTATGACAGGAAAGCATGAAAGGAAGTGCTTGCATGATGACGAAAGACCGAAGCGCGAATGGCACACGAAAGGAAAATATCATGTCAGAAATATCTAATATTATTATTTATCACCATGACTACAAAATTACATCTCACAAATTTTATATGCAATAAAAACATCATATACTAAGGACCTCAAAAATCCTAGAAGTTAGGGAGTTGCCTGCGGAACAACGCATAGAGGAACTCTAAAATTTAACTTCATACCACCACGAGTGAAAGACCGCGAGGTCTATAAACATCTAGAACTGGTTATTCGTGTAAAAGAAAACCACACTGCCGTTCTATCCCGTCCACAAACAACAATAAACACACACGCTCATTTTTTTTTTAAAACACAAATATACAATATTTTTTTTTTTTTAAATTATAAATTTGTATACAAATACGACCAGAATTCACGCAAATTAAAATTACGTAATTCGCTTCTGTATATTTGAGATAAGTCGTCAAAATGGTCAATACAAAATTAAAGAGCCGGCCTACAATCTTTATTTCTCCTTTTCACATTATATTAACAATTATTTGATAAAATAAGCTCCAACGCCTCTACACACTGCACATTGTTGCGAAATATGTAATTATTACTTTTTTTTAAAAAAAAAACGTATTAGCAGACATTTATTGGTAGTCTTGCTTTCGTTAGTTAAGGCCGGTTTCACTATAAAACACACCATAAATACAAAAATAAACAACATTAAAACAATATATCAAAACAATCAATAATTAAAAGGGCACAAAATCAAAGGAAACACCGCTACCCGAAGTACCATTCTTGCAAATGCATTTCATAATTTCAAAACTTAAAATTAAAATATATTATAATTTTTTTTAAATCCGGAACCCTTCATAATTTTATTTGTTTATATAAAAAAAAAAAACCGGAAACATTTAGCACCTGCTCTCCCATACCTACTACACCCTTTCACCATTTTAATAAACAATTAACATTTCTTTCCCCAACGGATTAATTACTTACAACAGTACATTTAATAAAGCCTGAATATAAAAACAAATATACAGCCCGTCGGAAAGGATGCTTATAGACCAAGATAGAACAAGAGTTTAGTTTTTTTTTGCAACTCCCCTTTATTTATTCTATTTTTATTCAAGAAAGTAGCTACAAAAAGTAGCAACATTTCTAATTTATTTGTTTCTTTTTGTTTGTTTTTCAATCATGGAATTTCATGTGTAAGGCTGCACAGTATGAGCACTGCCATTGTTTATAATAATTTTTCTTGTTCTTTGTTTTATTACTACATTATAATATGTAAGTATACACGTTAGGCAGCACAGTTTAGCTGCATATTCCTAATTTAAAAAATAATATCATATGTTGAATAGATTTTAAAATGCCTTGTTGGATTAATAATATACCACATTGTGTACCTACGCGTCTCACGATACTTGTAATCTATAATAATTTAAGTTTTTTTTGTTATGTACCAATCTTTCTTATCCCGCTTAAAATGTAGCATACAGACAGAACATAAGCACCAGTTTTTGACCCCAATCACATAGGAAATTTAAGAAGTCGGAAAATACATTTATTTTCTTAAAGAATAAAAACAAAGTTTCGAACTGAATTGTAAAGCGAAGATATGATAACACACACATGGTTACATATATTAGAGCCTCTCCTTCTCTCACCACCTATCCTAGTATTCCAGTAAAAAACTGAGCTAGATAATTGAACGAGATGATGCCGCATGACTTTTCACGTTCCAGACAATATTTGGAAAATTGGACTTAACTAACCAGACGTGTCCAGTGACATTCGGCAAGGCGGGAAGCAAACCTCAAACATCGAGCCAAGCTGCAAAATACCATAATGAAGGCAATGCTGACCGAATAAACCAGCCCATAAATCCACGGACCATAATTCTGCCAGCCAACCAGTATGGACATCCGAAGCCAGGATACCTACTCCAGTCTAGAGGTAAAGATACATTTTCCTATCTCTATATGACAACCAGGACGGCATTCACGATAGACGACATCCGATAGGCGAGGACCGCAGGAGCGTTCCCTATCAATAGGAACATTATCACTAAACCAGGTGGACCAGGATGCGAAGTCACACAAACCAGACCGCAAGTAACCTCCACATATACTATTACCATCAACATGCAAATAAGGACGCTTTAAGTGCCATTTTAGCATCAGCGTAGTGTGTACACAGTGAAGTGAAGTAGTGTTCTCTGGAATGGACAGGGCATTTAGGCACGAAAATCACCTTCCTTATTACACCCGCCAGCCACAACGCACCGGACTTTTCAAACAAGCGAAGTGTAAAAACCTGAATTTCTTCCGTGCACACAGACTCGAAACAGCTAGTGTAGCACCACGATTTTGTCCCAAGTAGAAGCTCTGCAAAAAATTCCACCGGACTTTTTTTAAACAAGCAAAGTGACGCAATTTGCCAAGCAGCAGCCCACTTATTATGTTCTTCGAGTTGCCTCGATTAAGATCATCACGACACAACATCAGAAAACTAGGCAACCTACTAATGCTCGCCTATTTTTTCCGCAATTCCAAGGTACGGCTCATCAATCGACCACCACGAGACACGCTGTGGCCTTACCCAAGGCCCTACGACGCGCATACGTCGATCTCCAAGCAGCGACCCCACCGAGAGAGCGACGCAGCAACCAGACGATACGCCACGCGCTACGCCCCAGGAGAGGATCAACCCGGCAATCATGTTAACCCTGTTACGGACAGGCGACATCTTTCACGGCTGAATTCTTATTTCACTTCCTGACTTTCTTAACTCCAATCCTCATATGAGTGAGCGTCATGTACTGCAGTCAAAGAGATTCTTATGCACCTTTTTGGGTTCAAAAATACTTGTCAAAAAATCATTTTTTCTCGTTTAGGAGTTATTTATTTTTTTATTATTTTCAAAATATCATGATTTGTATCAACCCTTGCAAACAGGGCAAATTTCTTCATTACCATTATGTTCTCATTCTTATTTTTTTACTGTTACCAGTATTTATTATATTAGCGGCTACGCATCGTAGCATGTAGGGGTTAGTGTACAACACCTCGTAGCATTATATTTTTAACATTATTTGCTTATGTGGATCACCGGGGGCGGTGATTAGGTCTCTATCCGGCAATGTTAGGGCCTAGTTTTATTGTAAACAAACTTTAATTTAAATAGTCTAAATAATCAAATCAATTAAAATTGTCATCGCGCAGTAGACGCGATACATCGAACATCTTACCGTATATAGGCGACAAGTCGCGCACGTCCCTAATTAATTTTAAATCGGGTAAGGTAGAATATTTTTATATAGAGAAGAGAAATCTTCCTTTTTTTTTTTGGCTGGCAACCACCGAAGAGGACGGTCGACAAGAGACCGGCCGCTCCGCCCTTGGCGGGCGCGGCCGGCTACCGCCCAATTAATTATTCATTTTGTGCCATCAGTCGTCAGTCGACACAGTCTAGAGCTAAATTTTGTGAACTCTAAAATCTATAACTAAACTCAGTTCAACATCCGGGCAGGACCTCAGCGGATTCCATACCTTATACAGGCAAGTCTTCTATCTGTAACCATTAGCTTCCCCTCATAAAGTCAGATTTTAAAAATAATAAATTTAAATTAAAAGATTGTTTTAAAGCCAAATCCCCCGTAAATTACCGTTGCCATATCTTCGTTGGCGAATAAATTAGAGTCATATAAATCAAAATTTATTAAATTGAGTACGTCGAAATAGAGGTAGGTAGTGCGTAGGATGTGCTATAATTCCCGGTGTCTAAGCATCGCATTCCGTCTTCTCGCCTCAATCGATTTCTCTAGTACCATCTAAATATTGAATCCAAAATAATAATTTAAAATTTAAAATCGCATCCGGGGAGCAGGCGCCAAAAAATCTAGAAGCAACCTTCCAATAACTCCCGCGGGTAGCAGTGTCTTCCTTCTCTATTCCAGAACCCAAAGTACCTGTCCAAAATCCCACTTCGCCGAATTAAGCCCTGAAAATTGAAAGGCTGTAACGTTCAGTTTTCCACGAATCTAATTTTAGAATTTTGTTAATTCCAACTACTCGGATTCGCCATATGCTATGGCCTAGCTTTCATTTATTATAATTAAAATAAAATATGTTACTCTGTCAAATAAACCTTTCATTTTGGTTAATTAATCATTATTTAGCGAATTAAAGAAATCGAGACGGTACCTAAAAATACCGCCGGGTCAGAGCGAGCAACAGTCTCGTAGGTACCCGACTAGCACTGGACAAGGTAATGTTTCAGGGCAAGGAATAAATAAAGAATAATTTTATAAAAGAAACTTTGAAATTATACATTTTAATTTTATCATTTAGCGGAGAAAAGAACCGCAGTACATTATTTAATTATAGCAGCATCTGCTGGTTTAGAGCGTACCTAGATTCAAATAGTATTTTCTCGTTTTTTAAATATAATTATCTAGCAATTATTTCCAATAAATTCATTAGACGATTTAGCCATTGATTTATGTAAGAGCGCGGACCGGGACCGGGGCCGAGCGCTCCAAGCGGGCGCGATCGACGCGCGCCGGCGCAGTACCTCGTCGGTACACCGATAGAGGGCGCGGTGAGTAAATCATAATATTCGATCTCGTCGCCGCAGCGCACTAAACTTGATATCGCTTCTTCTTCTTCTTTTAGTCCTCTCACAAGATATATCGAAATTCATTTTATAATAAAACATAACTAGGGTACTTGACCGTCCATTCAGTTTGAATGCTCTCGACTTTAGGACGACGTCAATACAGGATTTTAACCACCCCTGAGCACGACTGAGCTACCGTGGTATCCTTGGCGTCGCTCCACTCCCACGCACAAAGGTAACTTCCCAGGCGGAGGGAGGCCCTTTGCATTTGTTTATGTGGTCTATCATCTATTTCTCGCATGTGTAGCTGGCGCCTCTACAAATAAATAAACTTTTACCGTTACACATAGCAGCCATCAAAGACATCTTTATATTTTATTTTATTTAGACACATAACAATATATATATATATATATATATATATATATTGAAATATTTGATAGTTTTGTGTATATATTCTTTTTAGAATTGATCAATAAGATGATTATAAAGTAAATAATTATAAAAGCCACTTACATCGTGACGAAGGAATCCTTCGTCACGATGTAAGTGGCTTTTATAATTATTTACTTTATAATCATCTTATTGATCAATTCTAAAAAGTATATATATATATATATATATATATATATATATATATATATATATATATATATATATATATATATATATATATATATATATATATATATATATATATATATATATATATATATATATATTCATTTTGACCTATCATTTCGAGACGATTAAGACCATTTCTAGACTGAAGTCTGTCTGTGTGTCTGTGTGTGCGTTTCTTTTACCCACAAGGCATATGCCTTTTCGTGGAACCCGTCTTGTTACCTATTGGCACCATCTTCTAGGTGGGCATTTGTAGCATCACGCAGTCAAACACTCAGGCGGTCACCCATCCCAGTATTGACCGCGCCCGCCGCTGCTTAACTTCGGTAACAACGAGGAGAACCGGTGTCAACGGGGCTACGGACGCTACGCTTTACCCGATTGAGCTGAAATTCGACATCCAGGCAGAATTTGGTCATGAAAAGAGTTGAAAAGATTTTGTTTCAATAATTTATATATATTTTGAAATGTATATCATGACTAGTCATAATACAATCTTGAAATTCGGCAAACAGATGCCATGTTTGACCGAAATTACCTTGGTTGCAATATCTCGTATACAAGCAACGCAACTAATTTTTAAATTCCGCCATATTTCTAAAAATACTTCTCTCATATTATTGGAAAAAATACCATTTAAATACCACGGAAAATCTACAAATATACTACAAATTGGCGCGCGAGGGAGGTTAGACTGGCACAGGGGAAAGGGTGGCGGGGTGCCGGTCTACTTGGCGGAAAATCTTGGGGTGACAAAACCGATTTTTTTACCTATTGATACAGAAGGATGTTTTGTTTACCATACTTGCAAACAACATTTTGATCGAGTTGTTTCGATAGGTCATTACATTTACTATATGCTTTAATGTTTAATGCGCGCAAGCGTAAGGTTAGTGTAGTGAAGTGAAGTGATGTGAAGTGAACATAAGTGAAGAATAATCAGTATTTAGAACTATTTGTGCCATCTAGACGTTGTGTTTCATCGTAAAATCATAGCTGCCAAAAATTAGTAAAGCATTGGGCGATGTAATCTATACCTACTAATATTATAAAGAGGTAAAGTTTGTGACGTTGTAGGAAGTAATCTCTGGATCTACTGAACCGATTTTGAAAAATCTTTTACCAATAGAAAGCCACATTATTTCTGAGTGTTATAGGCTATATATTAATCCAAAAAATGAAAAGACTTTTTCGTAGTAGTCGGATTTGCAAAGTAAATCGGAGAATAAGCGGTGGAACGAAAATGTTTTTAGCTAACACTTCCTTAACGATGAGAGATATATGATTAAGTTCTAGGGAAAAGTTGTAGAGCTTGAAAATGCCTAAAAAAAAGTCAACGACGGCATATGTCTAACTTTTATATTCTTAAGTCACAAAAAGTAGTAATTTATATTTTTTTAAATAATTTAAATCGTTAGATCAAGTTTATTGGTCATTATTAATAATTATGAATTCTTATCAAAATAAGTAAATTTATCGTCTCAAGTGTTTAAAACAAAAGACTTTTCCCTTTTACTGTATATAATTTCCCTTTTACTGCATAAATAGATAATACGCTCACAAATAGGACACTCACAAGAAGACACTCACAAATAAGGGTATTATAGTCAAATTGGCATGCAAATACATGCATACATACATATGCAGTAAAAATATAACCCTTTTTTTGTCAGTCAGGAAATAAATCATAGGACTCAATACTAACCGAACCACACTCATAATTTCATCACAGGTTAAAAGTTTTGCCGCCTAACGAAGTGGGCACGGGTCAGCTAGTACCCTATAAAATCAATGGAATCATTTTCGTATATTTTTGCAAAATTTAATTTTCAATACGATACCGAAAAGCTGATAAGATAGGGCACAATTCTATCACAATATAATATAGAATTCATACACAGTAACCTAAACTTACTCGCCGATTCCTTGCGCGTAACAACACAATGCTCTTTTACTTTTAAATTTGATAAAATCCATTTCTCGCATTGAGTCTGCTCTAGCTGTGGAAATCCTTTGAAGAAAAATCTATTGGGGTGCGAATCGCGTAGCGAAGATTTAAGTGACAATGACATGGGTCCCTCCAATATTAGTGACAAGATAAAGAATCGCCCGTTCTTTCATTTACACAGAATAGGCGTCGGCTTTTTCTAGAAAGAGAGTATTCTATCGGATTGAGTACTTTTTCTGGTTATTGCGAGTAAAGTATAATATAGCAGTCTTGCACCCGTGTCTCAAACATGTTACCACAAATGATCTAAAGCTTGACATTATTGTGCACAAGCCAGCGCGATATTGATGCAGATTATACATGGAGCCAAGCTCGTAACCGTCATTTCAATATATATAAAATAGGTGAAAAAAAGCCAATCGACTATCTCAAATTACTAATGCTCATTCATAAACTCTTTTAGAATGAAAATTACTAACGTTTCTGCAGGAAATCGCACTGAAACACTTGAAAATCACAATTTTTATCACATGTCGCGGACACTAAACACGGTCGACGCAACTGACAGGCGGCGAGTGGCGGCGACCTCGTCGCTCATTTTTTAAATTGGACTTCGCTATCTGCGGACGGAAATTTTGAATAGGAGGTGTATTTGACCATATTGTGGCGCACTCAGAAGCGCATAGAACCGCATTTCAAATTTTAAATGCCATTTTTCGCAGCGGTGAGCGCAGCGTCCCGTAAGGGACGTTTCGGGTAGGTAAGCTTGCGTCCCGGAAGGGACGTTACATATTTAAGGGGCAAATATTCAGTGATGACGTACACACGGTCCCCTGCTCATCTCTGTATGATTACTCCATTGCTGTATATGTGTTTTAGCCCCTAAAATCAAGGGCTTGGGATTTTTTTGGACCCTCAGTTAAACGCCAAGAAACACATTAGGCAACTATCTACAACTTCTATCAAGCTTCTAGGGTTTGTGATACGGCAATCCAAACATTTCAATAATATTCTGATAATGAGCAGAGTATACCACTCGATTGTCAGAGGTTGCATGGAAACGAAAGCAGTTATTTGGATACCGCGTGAAGATACCTATACCCTCATGCTGAAAAAGGCACAGAAGTGTTTTTAACATTTTTGTACTTCAAGCAGTATGAATGTTATCCATTTTTATATCCGACTGTATATATCACAGGCATGGTTGGCTATAATTCTCTCTGTCTCAAGAGAAATGCTGACCATGTCCTATGTTTTTAATCTAATTCGAGATAAAACTGATATCCCTTAGTATATTATTATTATATTATCTATTCCGTAGCCGGCGATTGGGAAGAGGGTTGCCCTCGCAGCCAATACGCTGCTGTCGGAATCGTTGGATCTAGTATTCCATTCACGATTCGCTTCCATTCTTGACGATTTTTGGCGATGCCTCGATAGTTTACTAGACAAGGTGGACGTTTTTGTACCTAATCTTCGTGCTCGATCGTTTAGCGGAGCCATTCTCATTGGTTTTACTGTAATATTGATTAGTAATAAGCGAACAAAAAATAAATGAAAATAAACATAAAATTAGAAACGGAGTGACGTGTCTTGTAAACACGTTTTGGATTTTGTTTCTATCACTCATTTTTGGAGGTTCAAAACTCATTAAACATCAAAATCATTAAACAGCAAACTCATTATACATCAAACTCATTAAACATCAAACTCATTAAACATCAAACACATATTTAAATCTCCTGTTATATTGAATATATATATATATATTCATTTGCTTATAAAACCAATTCGCAATAGTTCCTACACTTAGTCAAGACAATCTAATTTTATACATTCTATTAGTCGTATCAACGATATTACAAATATAAAGATAGTAGCGTTAATTACATATTGTATTAGGTTGCTCAACTCCGTAGTACGATTTGGCAACCCTCCTGAAACAGCTAATTGCAGGTAGCGCTGATAGCATAGACGGAAAAACTAATAGCAATTTATTTGACCATCTACACTAACATTCATGATATATTTTTTTTATAAAGGACTGATTAAATATAAAGACACAATAATATAACCAATGATACCATTAAATTTTTATTATTCATTCAATTTTCACCATTCATAACCAATAATACCATTCAATTTTTAGTGCCACCATCGCCTCTTTATATGGGCTGGTTAGATATCAAAAATGATATGGAGAGATAGAATGCCAAATATTAGTTTATCTAAACTTACAGTGCATAATATTACGTATTTAAAACCAGTACACCAATGAAAAAATTACATCTTTTTATAAAAAATATTTTAATTACTAGACACGCCTGGTGTATCCTTAATTCTAATTCCTCCCTAATCCTAAATAAATGTATTCCAATATATTTTATTCCTACCCTGTTATAATAAATAAGTACCTACAAAAAGTCATCGCTCGGACCATCTGCGCGGTCGGCGATTCAGTTATCAAATTTACGCGCCGCGGATCGTATCGCACGTCGTGAAGAGCCCGCGCAGACAGAAAAGCGTTCGGCGTTCAGCGTTCAACCCACGTTCGTCCGGTCGGAGTTCTCTAGAGTTCTAACGCACACAGGAGTAGGTCAAAAACGCTGCGTTCCATTTACGCAAGAATCGTTATACGTGAAACATGTACGACAGCTCATCTTCCGAAGACGAAGCATTGCTTTTGTGGAGTCTAGACGAGTGTAATAAAAAAAGAAAATACTGGGTACACCCGATTAACACTGAGCGAGGCAGAAAAGGAGAATTCAGTGTTCTTTTTCCTGAATTGCTTGAAGATGAAGAAAGATTTTTTATTTACTTTCGGATGTCAATAAACAGCTTCAATGAATTACATAATTATATAAAAAGTGAAATAGAAAAACAAGACACCAACTGGAGAAAGGCTATATCTACGAAAGAAAGGCTTGCAGTATTTTTAAGGTAATTTTTATTTTAAAAACAAAGTAAGCAAGGAAATTTTATATAAATTCGTTATTAAGTGTGTATGCCATTGTCTCATAATAGTTAGATGCATTTTGTGTGGCTGAATCCTGAGATATAGTAGTAAGAGGAGTATTAGTAGTTTCCGTTTGAAATGTGGCATTCGGTAGAATTAGTACTTGAGGAACAGCTGTAGATGAATTTGAACTAACAGCGGAATGTTGTCCTTCGAATTCAGTGGATGATGCGGGCAAAGGGCTGGGTATTGAATTTTGCAAAGCACTAAGGAACTCGTATCTCCCTGGAACTGATGGCGGCGCCGTTTGAGGATTGCTAGAGCGACCACTTGCTTCATATTGTAGTTCGTACCGGGCAAACAGAGTCGCTATGTCTAATTTTATCATACTTTGCATTCTATTAGGAAGTTTTTTGAAAGTTTGAGCGTAGCTTAAGAAGAAATGTCTACTTCGTCACATTTCTTTTGTTCGTTTTTCATACGAAGGCATTCTAGTACTGTATTAGTCGGTTCTGTGTTATTTTTTGCTTTCCTCTTTCTTATTTCGGATCCACGATTTTCTGATACTGAAGACCCTTGCAACTCATCCCGAGAAGAATTTATGTTTTCTTGTGTGCTTGAATTCAGGTTTTCTTGTGTGCCTGAATTCAGGTTTTCTTGTGTGCCTGAATTCAGGTTTTCTTGTGTGCCTGAATTCAGGTTTTCTTGTGTGCCTGAATTCAGGTTCTCTTGTGTGCCTGAATTCAGGTTTTCTTGTGTGCTTGAATTCAGGTTTTCTTGTGTGCTTCCCAGTTGTGATTGAGAATTACTATTGATATTAGACTCTGTTGGTCTACTTTTATTGAAATCGTCTAGAAACCTCATTAATTCAGCCCAGGGCCAATTTTTATACTTTTTATAAGCTTGACCTGAGAAAACTGCATTGCTCTTCTTATGTTTTGTGTAATTGTCCTTCAGCACTTTCCATTTAGAACTCCAATAATTACCTGTAAAAAAAATTGTTTCAGATACCTTGCGACAGGAGATAGCTATAAAACAATTGGTCATTCATACCGCATGGGATTTACAACTATAGGTGCAATAGTTAAGGAAGTAAGCCAAGCTATTTGGAAAGTATTACAGCCCATGTATATGCCTTTCCCCACGGAAGAAATATGGAAGCAGTCTGAGATTGGATTTAATGAGAGATGGAGATTTCCAAACTGTATTGGCAGTATAGATGGGAAGCATGTTTATATAAAATGTCCACCCAATACTGGAACATTACATTTTTGCTACAAGCAGAAATTTTCCATAGTGTTGCTTGCTATAGTAGACCCAAATTATAAATTTATTTTCATTGATGTTGGTAGCTATGGAAAAGAAAGTGATAGTACAATTTTCCAAAGATCTTCTTTCTATCACAAACTTGTTAATAATCAATTGAACATTCCCCAACCAAAGCCACTACCAAATAGACATCAGCCAGTGCCTCACGTTTTTATTGGTGATGGCGGATTTAAATTAGAAACATTTTTGATGAGACCTTTCCCTACTGATGTAGCTATTCATGATGAAAGAAAACAAAATTATAATCAAAGACTCAGTAGTGCAAGGCGCATAGTAGAAAGTACCTTCGGCATTTTGGTTCAAAAATGGAGGTCGATTTTAAAGACATTTGAAGTGGATGTAGACACTGTGGTAGATGTCGTTCAGGCTGCGTGTTGTTTGCACAACTATCTAAGACATAAAGGAGATCTTCATATTACTGAAGAATATAATAATAGTTTGGATCAAAATGCTCAAGCCTTCAGAGCATTCCAGCCGACCAATATCAGAAGCAATTTAGCAGCTTATGCAGTTCGGGAAGAGTTTATTTCGTATTTTAACTAACTAAACGCAATACAACTAATATTCTTTTCTGGCATGTGACTTTCAAATAAATAATAATAATGTTTTTTTATAATAAAAGTAATACTGATGTTTTATTTTCACTTACCATCCTCAGTGCCCATTTCCGTGGCTATTTCAAGCCATGCTGCTTTTATTTTCTGTCGATTTTTGTAATCTTTGTGAGCGAGGTCATACAGAAACTGCCTTTCCCTCACTAAATCAATTAATTTTTCTGTAGTGGAAGCCATCTCGAACTCAGAACGCAAGCGTCGGGCGACGCGTTCTTTGTATTTTCGGACAGAGAACTCAGAACGCAGGCGTTCACACTGACCGGCGCGGTCTGACTGCCGTCGTGTCTGCGCGGGCGCTATGATGCTACATTATTTACAAAGAACGCGGAACGCAGAACGCGGAACTCGGAACGGCTGAACTCTTTCTGTCTGCGCGGGCTCGAAATACTCGTCTATCCGAGATAGAAAAATTACATAAAAATAACTTCCGGAAGTGCCGTGCATTTTAGCGAGTTTGTTTCATCGGGATCAGCACCAGCGTCTGGGTAGCTACCCATCAGCGAAGCAGCCAGAGAAGATCAGGAAGGAAGCGGTTTTTTGAGGTACTCCTTTTCTTAATCGTGAATCTATTTCCACTGTGGCTGTTCAGCGCCCACCACACCTTAACTAAATACAGTCCATTGCCTGACGTTCAGGATATCGACCAATTACACTATTATTTTATTTCAAGATATGATATCGTATAAGCGTGTTTAGAGCGCCATATATAATGCGTCGCCTTACTGTAACACCAAGAACCCCGCCATATTAAAGTTAAGAGAGATGTGAAAAATTTTAGCTGGCAAATCGAAGTATGGCGTTGACCAATTCAACGCAAGAAAATCGATATAGGCCGTGATTTTCTGAGATTCTTCTGGACCTTCATCACTTGTTGATATTTTTGGGCGGTGTCGACTACCACGAACCCGTCACCCCAGGCTGCTATAATGATATGTGATTCTTTCAGCTGTGGGACGAGCGTAGAAGACTTTGGGACGGCACAAACCTAACGTCCAACAAACCCACGAAACCGCCAGAGACCAACGCCTTACGGCAAGGCACTAGGAAGGTAACCCAGTGGTGGTACCTCGCCCCCTGGCTACCAGTTTCGGTAGGATATCTCCGTCTGGAAGTAACCTTTAGGATACCTCCCTCCTCCCGACTAGTAACGGGACCGAAGACGCTTATGCGGCCTCTACCTGCCGTAATTAATCGGTGATTCAGTTTGAACCTATTGCGGACCAAAGGTATCTTACGCCTGGCTCTGAATTCAGGATCAGGTAGCCTAATGGTCATTTCAAGGGTGGTTGTCGACAGGTCAACATCCACCCCTACTGTTTAGAATACAGTATATTCCCATAGCCTACAGACTCCTTCAGTAATTATAGTGCACAACCGATTGGCGTCGCCGAACGGTGCGCAAGCCGTCCAGTAGCGCCAGGACGCAATCCTGCCAGCAGAAACCGGTTCACTAGCCGTGAGGCCTGAGACGCGAGAGTCTTACCCGCGGTAGCTTTCCGCAAGTGTAGGCTTCTGAATAGGAGCTGAATCGTAAGTTGAGCCGATCCTAGAACAAAATGGATCTTATGGACCAAGCTGCACGAAACCATTTATTACCATTTGTTGTACCATATATAAATGATATCGACGAATGTTTTAAGCATTCTAAAATCCTTCTATTCGCGGACGATATGAAAGCCTTTATGCGTATTAGCTCGATACACGATTGTTTAAACTTCCAAGAAGACCTCAATCGATTTTCTACCTATTGCAAACTGAACCACCTACAGCTCAACGTACACAAATGCCACTTGGTTCGATTTACCAGGAAAAGAGATATGATTAAACACCAATACCAACTCTTTAATATTGACATCCATTCTAAATCCGTAACCAAAGACCTAGGTATTCTATTGGACGACAAACTGCAGTTTATTGATCATATCGACACAATAACGAATAAAGCATTTGGAATGTTGGGTTTCATTCTAAGGACTTCTAAATCACTCTTTAATATACACACTATTAAAACGCTTTACTATGCCTACGTCCGCCAGCATCTTGAATACTGCTCGCAAGTGTGGAACCCCTCATATGCCATCCATAATAACAGAATCGAGCGCATCCAGACTAAATTCTTGAAATACTTAAACTATAGATTTTACTTGACACTTGACAATTCTTACGGCATCAACGTTCACCACTCGTACAACTTTACTTCTTTGGCTAATCGAAGGATGTACCATGATCTAGTCTTCCTACATAAAATCTTGAACAACAAATTAAACTGCATGGACTTGGTCCAACTAATACATTTCCGGACCCCATCAAGAACGACAAGACAGTCCTCATTGTTTCACATTAGCCGTTGCAATAACAACTACCGTAAGAACTCTTTCTTAAACCGTGTGTGTAGGGTTTACGATGATCGATACGCATCAATAGATATCTTCGCTGAATCGAACATTGGATTCAGAAATTTGTTAAAGAGGGCGATATTTAACACTTAATATTTAAAATTTAATAATTATTATTATTTAAAATTTATTACTTATTATCTACTTTTTGCACTTGTACTTATTCATACCAACTTAACTGTCTCAACTTCAAATATCGTACGAGTAAATTTGTTAAATACGTGGACACCCATCAACATAATGTATTTTTTTTCCTATGTTCCTCCTTCCCTTCCTGGTCCCTCCCTTCCTATCCTCTTTCTTTTCTCGTTTTTTTCTGTCTCTTATCATTTAGATAATCTTGATGTTAACATTTAGTGGAAAATTGTCTCTGGTGTAATTTTTATATCTATCTTGTTTGGCTACTTACTTTTATACACTGTTATTTTCCTGAATAAAAGAAAATAAATAAAAATAAAATAAATATTAAATTGTATTTGTAATTTTGGATGAATAATGGACTATTAACTATGCAAAATTATACGCCCTGGCTGGCATGCAAAGTAACTGGAGCCTGGCTTCCATTACCTACACTAGCGCTGTGGTTATTTAAAGGAATACTTAATGGAGTTGTCTTTTCTATGACGTGAAATGAAATTCATATTTGGCAAACAAGTTGACGTACCACATTAATGGACATAAAAGTACAATTTAAAGGTACTTTATAAGCATTAGAAATGTTTGAGCTAGTGGAAGTATGTTGAGCTATCACAGGACAAGTTTCGCATCGTGGATATTTATTATTATGCAAATATAGTAGATCAATCCGGCACTGCACAGCTTCATCGTGCCAGTCGTAGCTCATATTATTCTCGTTTAGTTGAATATCGACATTGCCTCTTACTGTATGTAGCTATTCTTTCCACGAGAGAGTGAACAAATTTCCATCTAAATATTATTAGTGCTGCTTGTATTCTCCGTACATTTCACCCATACGTCGTATCGCGTCGCGCTTGGCGTAATGCAGACAGCAATCACGTTCGCGAAAGCGTGAAATTTAAGGGGTCGCTCTCGCTTTGAAGTCTACGGAAGATTGGCCGCGGGCATTCTCGCGCTTCCTTCCGCCCCCATGATCGCTACTAATAAATAACGAAGCCTTATTTAACATACAGACATGCAACATGATAATAATAATGATGACCAACCAAAATTACAAATGAACCACTTTCCGAATGGATCATCGAAAATCACCCATGATGGTAATGTATCATTACCTGGATGAGGTAACGATCCGGACTTAATTGTTATGTTGATATTTTCCAAAGTAATGCTATAGCTCTATAGTAAACCCCGCTATATGTAAATGTAAATGTAAATGTAAATATAAATTTATATACATTTTGCCGTAGGCAAACCAGACAAATGAATGGCGATTAGCTCGGGTTTGCCTACGGCAAAATGTATATAAATTTATATTTACATTTACATTTACATTTACATAGAGCGGGGTTTACTATACATTAACACCTATTTGGCGGTAGGTTAGATTAGTTTTTTTTAAAACAACCTTAAAAACTGAGTTGAAAAAAATTTTTTTTTAACTTTTGTATGTAAATTTGGTTTTGAAATTTTACGTATTCGAATATTTTTTCATTCACATTTAGCATTACAATGATCGAATCTAGTAGTATTTCTTTATTTTTTCGATTTCTGAGAAAGGTTCCTATACTGCAATAATTCCAAAAAAACATTCATTATCAATGTTATTATAGAACTGGCCAAATAAATTGCTATTAGTTTCGCCGCAGAATCCTTTCAGCACCACCTGCATGCCGCCAGCGTAGATGGGTTGCTAAAACGTATTATGGCATCTAGCAATCTATACCCAATGTTATCAATGTCATTAAGTACTGAAATATAAAAAAAGTATTTTCCTTAAATCCGAGATTGCAAGATTTTGTAGGCTGTATTAAATTAGTTCCACCGCCCGCATATCGCTCCGTTCTCAATTCGCCCGGCTAATAGTTTTAATTGAAACAACATTCGCACCGCGAACTCTAATTAAGCGAACATTAGCGTTAATGGACGTGCGTATTCACATGGCGCCGACGTTCCGGTAATTGGGGGGTTAAAACTTGATATTCGTCAATATTCTCGCCGGAAGCCCTACTAGCCGGGCTCGCCCGACGCGGCGCTACGAGATGCCCGAAGTTAGATTGTTTTAGTTCGATTGGTGCGAGATGGCAGTGCGTGAGTAGAATCAGCTATTCACTATTTTGGGGGTTAATATACATAAGTTATGTCTAATTCAACTATATAATATACACTGCACGACACTTGATTACGTTGAGTAAAGCTCTGCATTATTATTATTGTCATACATTGCACTACACTTTACCCCGTCCATCTCTGGAATTATTCAAAAGGGATCCAAATTACGTTGGAATGGCGTGTTACAATAAACTGCCTGAGAATATCAAAATTATATGTAGAAACGGAAAAATAACCCAATTTAAATCGAAATTAAAAGGCTACCTTTTTGCGAGAGAATTATATAATATTAACGAATTATAAATAGATTACTGACAATTTCCATCTCATTTTTTAAAATTTAACTTGACATTTGTACCATGTTATTGATTATTATATTATTAATATTATTTCTAATTGTCTCCCATAATCAATTATTTTTCTTATTTATAGGACCATTTAATTTTAATATTATAATTTCATGACTATCTGTAGTTATAAATATCTAATATAACTCAATCGTGTGGTGAGTCTCTAATGAAATATTTAGTATACATTTTAAAGTTATTTTAACATTAAGCGGCTATATAAAATGACTAAACAACTGTGTAAAAGTTTTTGAAGACAATAAATGCGATTTGATGTGATTTGATTTGATATTTTAACTAACTGCGCCCCGCGGTTTCACCCGCGTGGTGATGGAAAATTGTGATAATGATGATAGAAAACTATATATCTTTATAAATTATAGCCTATGTGTTATTCTGGTGTGTAAGCTATATTATTGTAATGTTTCACCAAAATCCATTCAGTAGTTTTTGCGTGAAAGAGTAACAAACATCCATACATACATTCTTACAAACTTTCGCGTTTATATATTAGTAGGAAGTAGGATACTATTTATTTACTTGTGCTACAAACTTCATATTACTACATTTTATATTAATATTTATTTCCATGACCAGCATGGTCATTTTCTTATGACGACTTTACAGACAATCGATTTTTTTGTTATTACCGCAATAAACATCTGTCACTGAATGGTATCGCTAAAAACAGTGCGTTAGTTAACCGCAGTGACCGCTTTAGGCAGGGCCGGCCCGTCCATATAGGCAAACTAGGCAATTGCCTAGGGCGCTCGTATTTTAGGGGGCGGCGCAGCGAGAAAAATGCTGGTAGAAGCAAGAGAAATTTCAGAAGAAGTAAACATTTCCGCATCATTCGCAACAGCATCGAAGCCAGTCCGCTTAAGAAAAAAGAAAAGACAGGTTTGGCGCTTTTTTGAATGCCTATATCTCGCTTATTTATTGAGACCGAATAAATATTATTGCAGATTCGGAATCAGCGCGGTGAATATAGTCTGGTGACATAAAAAAATCAACAATCTAGGGGAGATTCCTATACTGCAATAATACCGTTTTTTTTTAATAAAGGACTAATTGAATTTAAAAACCTAATAATTTAACCGATGAAAACAATAATAACATTCAATTATTAGTGCCATCTATCCATCTATCTATCTATGTATTTATTTATCTATATCCTCTATCTATTTTTTGTAGGCTAATTAAATCTCATAAACAATACGGAGAAATAGAATGCTATCTATTGATCTATCTGAACTTTAAAGTGGGAGGCCACGGTCTTCCACTTCCACCCTTTGGGAGGCCACGGTCTTTCACTTCGATCAAGCCGGGATAACACACTCACCACTCCGATACATCATTCTTCTGTTCACACGCACTCTTTTTACAGTCCATTCTGCTCGTTTATGGAATCAGCTCCCTCCCTCAGGCATACACCTTAGTTGCATACTTTCAAAAAGTTGTTGAAGAATTATTTATTTTTACACAGCCACTAACCAAATTCCTCACCTTTTCCTCTCCTTTATCCTTCCCTGGGCAACCTTAGCATACGTTACTGACATATATTTGTATAGGTTTATTTTTAATTTAACTTTACTACTCCTTTGTGTATTGTGCTGTGAAAATTAGGAATTATTTTATCAATGGTTGACTGTAAGGTATCGCTATAGCGATAAGTCCGCCATTTGTGCATAAATTGTATTTTTATAAAACTAGTGTAATATTCATTAAGTTATGTTTCTATAGCACAATAAAGTTATTTTATTCTAAAGTGCGTAATTATTAAGTATTGAAACCAGTATTTCAAATTAAAAATTAGTATCTTGAGTTATTATATTATTATTTTATGTCGATATAGGATACCATATAGGCGTGTTTAGAGCGCCTTCTATAGTGCGCCGCTATACTGTCATACTACAACCCCGCCATAACAATTATAATCAACAAGAATTGTGCAAACCTTTTTTTATAGAATTACGTATTGCCACGATATATGACATTTTTGTTCATGAATGTATTTTTTTAATTCTATAAGAAAAAAAATAGCTATAGCTTGCCATGAGCAAGCTAGAAAAGCTGTGGAAGAATCGGGGTATAAACAAGTTCAGTTATGAAGCGGAAGATGAGCCCTTAAGTGATGGGAAAGACCAGTTCAAAATAAATTTTTATTTTGCCGTGCTGGATACAGTAATAAATTCAATCGATGAGAAGTTTAATCTGATAAATAACATTAATCATGTTTTTGGATTTCTCTATAACGTTCATGAGATGCAGAATAAAACTTCCAAAGATGTTCTGGGACACTGTGTAAAGTTGGAAGAATCTCTTAGTCATGGAGACTCTAAGCATGTTGATGCAACTGAGTTATGCAGCGAATTACAAGCTATTGCAAGAAGAGTACCAAATAACACTGCGCCACAAGAACTTTTAAATTATATTTGTGAAAATGGGTTACTAGATATCTTACCTAATTTAGTAACTGCAATAAGGGTGTAGCTGACACTTCCCGTGTCTGTGGCCAGTGGTGAGCGCAGTTTTTCTAAATTAAAACTAATTAAAACGTATCTGCGCTCTACAATGACCCAAGAAAGACTTGTGGGGTTGTCGACTTTATCTATAGAACACGAAATAGCTCAAACAATAGATTTAAAGGAGATCGTTTCCACTTTTGCTAAAATAAAGGCAAGGAAAATAAAACTTGCTTGATTTAATCTCAAATTACTCTTTTTAAAAAATGTTATACTTCACTCCATACAGCTAAAGAAGGTGGATATATTCTCTTTTTAACCGACTTCAATAAAAGGAGGAGGTTCTCAATTCGGTTGAATGTTTTTTTTAATTATTTTTTTTTATGTTTGTTACCTCAGATCTCCGTCATTTATGAAGCGATTTGGAAAATTCTTTTTGTATTTGAAAGAATATACTTTCAGATTGGTCCCACAGAAATTTAATTAAAATTGGTTTGTTACCTCAGATCTCCGTCATTTATGAAGCGATTTGGAAAATTCTTTTTGTAATTGAAAGAATATACTTTCAGATTAGTCCCACAGAAATTTAATTAAAATTGGTTCAGCAGTTTGGTTTTAAAATCAAAATAACTGGAAAATATGGGCAAACATTATTTGAAGTCGGTTGTATTTTTTTTTTAAAGTTTGTATTATAATTATATATAAGTAGGTAAGTCATATCGGTGCTCTAATTATTTGATTAAAAACTACACAATTAATGTTTTGTGATTTTTTAAAATAGGCGCCATACTAGTTTTTTGCCTAGGGCGCCAAGTTTCCTCGAGCCGGCGCTGGCTTTAGGTGAAAATTAAATTGTTATTTATTGTTTATTTTTTAAAATAGCTCTTGTAATTTCTAATTTGTCGGTGCAATCCTAATGATTTATTATAGTTCATTTATGTTAGTCATCTTTCATATATTACGTAATTGGCAGCCTTTATTTCATCAGATTTTTAGGCGACATTGCTGCAATATACCTTTATGCCTTTGACACATTTTTCTTTGCTCAAATTAAACACGCGAACGCACACGTAGCACTTAATTCTAGAACCGCCACAATATTATCCCTTCAAAATAAAAAGAATTTATGAAAACAATCCATCAGGCTGTCAGGATTATTAAGCAGGCACGATTAATTTCTCCGGCCATATCGGCATTTGAATCGAAATTAATGGTTTTAGTTTCGTAGTTTGTGTGCCTAACGTGTGTGACTACTATTTATAAGGGTTTTGTATCAACTATTTTTTTAGATTTTAAGGATGACGCACAGTGGTTTTAATACCCAAAAAGCTGGCATTAAATCAAAAATTAAAGTGCAATTATAGTTTGTTTGTGTATTCTCGAATGAATTCGTTAGAGTGATGATTGTGAAGAAAATAATAATAAAAGCCACTAGTGAAGAAAGAGTTCCATGATCAAATTTAAGAATGCTTCACGTTTTTTTTATTTTTTTTTTTTATTTATGGTAATGTACATAATGAAACAAGCGTAACAAATCATACCTAATATCTAGTTTAAAATAAAACCCACAGCAAGTTGTGTCACGCTTACAGTGATGATCGGTCCCATGTCGCCCAACTAAGTATACACTTGTTCTAGGGCAAACATATTAAACAAATACTAGTTAAAAAAGAAAACATATTCAAAAGAAAAAAAGTAGTTTAAACAAAAAGAGAAAAAGCGAAAATGGAAAATAAAGCTTGAATTAAATAAAAATATGTATAAAAATAAAATATGTAAATATATAATCATAATAAAATAAAACATTGAAGTAAATAGATAATTAAATACACTTATCCTTCGGTTAATAATAAACTATATAGTCATAACTTAAATTATAAAAAAAAAATTAATATTTGTAGAAAAATAAAAAGTCACAATAAAATTATAATACCAGTAATAGTAAAGTTTCTAAAAAAGTAAAATAGTCACAAAGAAACCAGTGAATAAAATAGTCACAAACAACCAAATAGTTTAACCAAATGGTTTGGATATCTCTGATTTGCGGGGAGAGAAGTAGCTATAAATTGCAATTTTAAACTCTTTATCTAACCATCTATACATTTTAATTAGAATTAATTTAAATATAAGGAGATAATTTAAATATAAGGAGGATGAATGTACGTACCGTTCGAACGCCACCTTGAGTCTTCTTTTTCAAGGCTGAAATAGTTTCTTTAAAATTCATCCAGTGTAATCGCTTAAGCAGATGGCACACGCTCACGATGTCCTAGCTGGTAATACTGACGAAATACCCTTCGCGCAGCTGTCACACTATCACCTTGCTTGTAAAACGCTCTCACAGCGATAACAAGTTCCGCAACATTCCAACGCTCCATGATTACTAAATGGCAACGCGGTCTCAACAACTACGCATCGGTTCCGAATGGCACTACAGTGTAGCCATATCTAATGTTCAAAATTTCCCCTTTCCCTGTGCAACCCTGTATTATTATGAAGTATGTACTTATAACTCCTAACCCATCGTCGATATTTCCGATACTATAACAAAGCATAATCCGAAAAGTAATCATATTTTAAGCTATGTTAGTCAAAAGCAGAAATTCCACGATAAAAGCGTGTATGATGGGAGCAGATGAGAGGTGAGCGGTATGGGGGCAGGGTGAGGGGAAAAAGGAAGTAGTGCATCCACCGCTGATACTCCAACAAAGGGAGGAAAACTCCTTCAATATCCTGCGACCCGTCTCTCTTTCTCTCTCTCTCTCGCTCTTTCTCTTCTGTCGTCGAAGCCGCAGCAAAATCAACTTTACCGGAAGTGAGCTCCGCCTGATTAAATTCCGAGCATGTGCAGCGGGCGACGGATACGCTCAGCTGTGATGCAAGACAATATTAACTATTATAGACTTTAGAAAGCTGTAATATTTCCTTCGCAACTTACTTCAATTTCTAATAGTTTGTTGAAATTATACAACACCCTATCTAGAGTTAGTCAAGGCTCAAAATTAGGGCCTTTGTTGTTTAATCCATTAGTCAATAATTTGACTAAAATTGTTACATTACATTACATCTGAATCCAGTTGGCAAATATACCGCTCTTGGTCGTGTCACAACATAATATAGGTTAGTAATATACAAGCTACATTCAGTAACATGTAGTTATTAGAGGCTTTTTGCATGATATTATTAGATTGAGTATCTTATCTATTTTAAAGAAGATATATAATCTAATTAGTTCAGTATTCTAATTGAAAAAAATGATTTAAAATAAGTTAATATAATAAAAAGATTAAAAAACACTACTGCGGTTACTGAATGTGAACTTATTTTATAATATTTTATAAATATTTTATAATGGTTTTTATGAAATATTTATGGTTTATATATTTATCTAATTAGATACATGTATATTTGTTTATTTTATTTCGGGGAATATACAGCGCTTAATTAATTATTACTAATTATTCTAATACAGTGTTTCGCTGGCCGATTAATTGTTTCCTACATTATTTTCTTATATGGTAAATCAAAAGTTGCATTGCACTAAATTAAATTAAATTACAATCGAACTATTGCAAGGATAGGAAAGGAGAAGGATGGGATATATGTAGGATAGGATATAGGTATCCAAATTATACTCTTTGCTATTCTCATTTTCGCTCTGAGTGTTTTGAAACAATTTGTATACTCACTATATAATCACTTCCTCGACGCCTATTGAGCTAAGGACAGCCTTGCTGAATTTAGGTTGATTTAAGTAAAAAATTACGATATCTTCGATTCGACTGTTATATGTGGACATCAAGCGGTGCATAACAGAGTTTTGGACGTAACCAGTGTTCACACGAGGGATTTCGAACGTACGAGGAGAGCAAACCCTTCCTGGCGGAGCCAACAACGACAGTTTCTTTACCAAATGAGGGCTATCAATTTTGTTATGTATTATTTTATGCAATAATGTAATATCAGCCGCTGTGCGGCGGTCTTCCAGTGAACACATACTGAAATAGCTCAGCCTGCTCTCGTAAGTTCCAAGTCCCAAGTGCTCACGATAGTCCAGGTATTTAATAAAACGTCTTTGGACGCCCTCCACCATATTTTTATAAACGCCATATTGCGGATTCCAAATCTGCGATGCGAACTCTAAGGAGCTACGAACATAGGAAAAGTAAATCGTTTTAAAGATGGTAATGTTCGAGAATGGTTTACATATTCTATTAACAAAACCCAGAGTCCTCAACGCCTTGCTAACAATACTGTTGATGTGTTGGTCGAACGTCAGCTTTTGATCCAGTTGTACCCCAAGATCTCGAATGCACTGAACTTCAGAGATATATTCACCATTTACGCGGTATTTGAAATTGATGCCTTCCTTTTTGCGACTGAATGTAATGCTATTACATTTGGTAGCATTTAAAGTGAGCTTATTTTTCACGCAATGATCAAACAGTCGGTCAATATATGTCTGAATATGGAGACAATTGGCTATGCTATCCACTTGAGCATAAACTTTGAGATCATCCGCTTATAATATATAATGTCCTCTGGTGAAGCATAAGCCAATGTCAAATATATAAGCGTTAAACAGCAAAGGACCCAAATGAGAACCCTGCGGAACTCCAGAAGGGACTGTTGCGAAGTTAGACCTGAAACCACCAACCGCTACAGCTTGGTGCCGGTTTGTGATATAAGAGGAAATCCACCTAAAAAGGTCTCCGTGCACTCCAGTCTCCTTAATTTATAAAGAAGAATCGGGTGATCAACCCGATCGAATGCCTTAGCAAAGTCTGTGAAGATAGCGTCGACTTTCTTTCGCCCGTCCATGGTCATTAGGATAAAGTTAGTATATTCCCTCAAGTTTGATAATACCCAACGCTGCTTGAGAAATCCAGAATGTATTTAATCAGACCTTTATTTGTCACTAAACACGATATATTTATAATAACTTATTGAAATTTGGACATTTCGACATTTAGACAACTACTTACTTCATATTTGGACAGTTAAGTTATCCTATGATACTCTGCATAATATAACTATTCTTAAAATACCACACACTTCTAAATCGGTTTGTGCATTTATAAGTTATGGTGAAATAAAAAAAACGGCAAACATACATAGATAAACCATGAACACATTACACTCCTTTATAACACGCTTTTATTAGGTCGACCTGTATGTAACTAACTATGTAATGGAATCTTAGGTAACTAATTTAACCATCTTCTAAGGATCGTAGCATCAGGAAAATTGGCATCAGTATGTAGTTCTGATGACAATACAATAATATGGTACTGTCGAACTGATCTGATGATGGAGTCGGAAGATATGAACTGGAACTTCATGATAGAACGTCGTATCATAGCTGTGTTTGGACTTGTTAGAAAAGTCTTGGAATGAACTTTGACCAAGATTAGGTTTCAAGGTCTGATGATGAAGCCGAAAGACACTGACTGGCATTCCATGATGGAATATCGTATCATAGCCGTGTTTGGACTTGTTAGAAATGTCTTGTAATGAACTTTGACCGCGACTATGTTTCAAGGTCTGATGATGAAGCCGGATTTTTTAGTTTTTACGTGCATTTATTAAAGCGTGTTTTTAGTGTTTTTTTAACTACTAATTTATTTGTTGGGCAGTCGTGTAAAAAGAAACGAAAAACATATATAAATGAACCCTAAAGACTTTACACTCCTTTTTTGTTGGGCAGTCGTGTAATAACCATTGACTTGTTAGAATCAGGTCATTTCAACAGTCAAGATATGTAGAAAAAAAAACTAAATACTAAGAAAAGGATTATTTAATAATAGTATCTGAATATGTCAAATATAATTTAAAAAAAACAATACAATCAATAGGGAGTATTAGAGACTATGTTTCCCAAGCAAACGGAAACCAGATATGCGTTTCACGAGAAAAAAATACGTGACAAAAATCTCTTTAATTAACACAAGGTATTGGCGAAATCAGAGAAATCCTGTCAAACTTGCCTTTCGGCCGAATAGCTCCCGATTTACGAAGGGCAAAGGGCCTCTTGGCAAAAATAAAACGTTGGGCACCGAATACCTTTCTGGGATGTTCTCGGAATGGGCTTCTTTCTTGATACCGACCTTGTATACAGCAATAGAGGGAAAGGGGGGGGGGGGGTTGGAGTGTTTGATAAACTGTAGGTAAAACAAAATCACGAGAAAACTGACTTTCCGAGCAGACTAATTAGCGAGCCATCAAATGGAAATCTCACTGCTGTTTACAAACAAAAACGTCTCGCCTCTGGCGTCGAACTGCGCGTTTCCTGCATTATTACTGAGAAACAAACCGTATATTTTAACGGACGTTCCAACCCTTTTTATTTTCTTTCTACAACTTTGAAACGGCTCTACCCAAGAGGAAAACAAAATCATTTCTGTAGTTTTTGATAAACATTGTTTTTTTTATTTTACGGGGACCCAAGTCAACCGAGCTCGAATTCTCTGAAATCTATTGGTCAGGAATAAAAAAAAGTTTTAATAATTTTAGCTACTAAATATCTACTTATTTTTTTATTAAAAGGTATTAGTCTTCGAAGCTATTTTTTAAACACATATTTTTATGAAATTATAAATATTAAAATATGACTGAAAGAGGTATATTTTTAATTTTATTCCTTTATGATGGTATTCAATAATTTTATGAAGATTCAATCATAAAAGTATTGTAAATATGCACAGAATTGGATGTCAGCCTTCTACACAAGAAGTTACGATTCCAAAGTTCTTTAGTCCATGGTTGTGAACTTTATTTATTGAAATATTTATTGTTTGTTCGATACTGTTCCTGATACTTCCGTGCAGCTTGGGCCTGATGGCGTTTCTGTGTTTTCTTAGAACGGCTCAACTCACGGTTCAACTGCCATCCGGTAGCCTTCTCGAAGATGAACTCAACCTGGAAAGGACGCTGTGAACTCTGCCTGCGGCTGTGACCTGTATTTGCATAGTTGGGATTCCGCTCCGGTGGAGCACCTCAGGCGGAACTGGGCAGTTTGCGCGCCATGCGGCGTTAGCCAATCGTTTGCGCTAATCGGCGAATAGCCGGGTGATTATGGAAACGTAAGTTTCCTGGAAAGCTGGAGTAGATGTTGACCTGGCGTCATCAATCCTGAAAAAAGATCTGTTGACCACCCGATCCCGTAGGAGCTTGACGGGCAAAGGGCGTCTCGGTCCGCAATAAATTCGAATTGAATTGCTGCTAACGTCAAGTAAAAGCCGCGCAAACGATCTCGAATCTATGACCAGACTGGAGGAGAGAGAAATTCGTCCAAATCTAGTAGTAAGGGCGCGAGTTCCCATTGCCTGTTGGTGTAGTTTGACTATGGAATGTGTTGTCTACAAAGTCTTTGCCTTCACTACATGGGAGACAGAATGTCAATTTGTCGTTATAACTCCCTGTGTTGGCGAGTTCGCCCTTAGCCATTCACACCCCTCAATGTACGAGACTTTTCGCAAAGTGGGATAGCGTGATTTTTAGAGGACAGAAGGCTATAGCCAGATATGAGGCCCAATTGGGTTTCCTTCCATTAAAAAAATCAAAACTGGTATAGCCAGGTCATAAGGGCAAATTAACTAGTATTTGACAGCAAAAGGTGTAACTTCAAATTTATAGAGTAAAAGGGGAACTCAATATTTAGACAGTTTAGATAATTTTGCAGTTATTTTTGCAAAAATAGTCAAAGAATATGAAATCGCTAACACTCATACACCATTGTTTTGTCAATATTTCGCTTCCATAGGTAACTACAATGTCTAGAACTTCGCGAAATTTGGCTGGAATATTTCAAACTGTCCAAACATTTCATAGAAACCAAATAATGAAAAAAGAAGAGTTTAGGCCTCTCAAGGGTTTCATATTCTTTGAATATAATTAATTTTCATTGCATAAACTCTCGCGATACTATGGCGATATCTTTAATTTCACTTTTGCTCTGTAAATTTAAAATAGTTTTTCGACATAACGACTACCACTGATCATGATGTCACACTTCATTAATTTACTTATTTTTCAGAATTTTAAACGCGTAACGAATGTTTATGTATAGATGGCAGAATTGAGCCCGAAAGATTCTCTCCTTAATCATAGTAGTAATTTACATGTAGCGGTCTTTAATAGGTTTGTAAGGGACCACCCCTCACTAGACTCCAATTTGTTCGGTGTGAGGTGGTGGTATCAACTTACGAGTTATCTCCGTATTGAAAGGCGGTTTTGAATGAAGTAGAAGACATTTATTGATTGAAAGTTTGATATTGCCAGTTATAACGCTTCCCGAACAACTTATGTTGAAGCGAGTGTAACGATGCGCGACTGCGGTTACGAGGGTATATGGATGAGGATTGTATGTGTGCTCCTAGTATCTTGTACTGGGCACGGCTCGAGTGTGGGATTGCAGACTGATGCTTCGTGACTGGGAAAGATAAGGAAAGGAAACCAAGGAGCCGGACCCGTTGACCTGACTCGTGAGAGAGACTACCGGCTATGTCGTCGCAACCTTGGGGGAAGGTTTTTAAATACCCGTTTTTAGTTCTTACAAATTTATTCCAGTCCAACATTTTGTAAAATTATAAAACTAAGCAATATTTCTCGGAAACAATCCGAATTTTTGATTTCACAATAACTTCTAAACGCTTGAACAGATTTAGAAGTGTGTGATATTGGAGATGGAGATGTCTTCTGGATTATGGAGATGTCATCCTTCTGGATTATGGAGATGTCGCATTTCTCGACCTCACAGAGGAGTTATCCACCAAAGTTGAGCGTCTCTAAAATGTTTGCATTCGGTATATCCATGGCCTCAACAAATTTGACCACATCACGGAGTACAGAGAGAAGCTTCACTGGCTGTCGACCCGGGAGAAAAGAGACATGCGAGTTCTCTGTATGCTTTTCAAGATCTTGGATGGCGTCGCTCCCAATTATCTTACCGGCAGATTTACTGCACTATCGGCTTATGAACGCCCTCTGAGATCAAAAAACAACCTGCTACTCTCTATCCCTAGTCACAGCAGTTACTTCTTCTCATTCCCTTTCACCGTGCATGGAACCCGTCTTTGAAATGCTTTGCCGAAAAATGTGAGAACCGCGACAAGCATAACAACTTTTAAAAACAGATTCAGAGAGCATTTGAAATCCTCCAGATAAATTCCATTTCCCCTCCCATTCCCCTCCTTTTAAAACTTTAGCGTCCTTATAGGTGTGAGATTATTTTGATGTGGCAAATCTGTGCCCACAAAGAGTAAAATATATACTTCTTTCTATCCTCCTCTATTTTATTTGTCATAATCTTTATATAGGTTAAGTTATGTAGTCTACTCGCAAATAATGTTCTTACAATAGTATAGGTTAACTCTAAAATATTGTCTGCAGGCAATAAGCTCGCCTTTTCTTAAGAATAAAGAGTTTTATTATTATTATTATTATTATTATTATACTGTTGGAATCGTTATGTCATCCCAAGTGTCATACGCTACCTAAGCTGTCCAAATGTCAAAAAATACTTGCCTTAATGTTCAAATGACAATAAATTAAGATGAATATATCGTGCTTAGTGTCAAATACAAGGTCTGAGTGAATGCGTTCCGGAAATATAGATATAGATAAATATACAAACCACAAAGATTTCATAAAAATAGCAATGTAAATTATTATAAATACTATTGTTAACTTTCTGTACGTATTTTTTTATGTTTTTAATATATTCAGTCGTTTAATTAGTAATTGCTTATTATTTAGTTTTAGTTTAAGTTAGGTTATATTGATATTCTTCAATCAATAAAATATATAGTTTTTTGTTTGACTACAAAATTATTTTTTAATCTTTAATTACTGCCGTGGATGTCTCACAGACGACATGTTAAAACATTAGAGTCTTACTTCGTCACTTTTGAAGTTACGCCTCTGCGCTCTCCGCTAGCTTTGGGATTTCAAACGTTGATTCATCGGCCGAGCGATCGCACGCGGCGCATCAACACGTTTAGTTGTGTCGCTTGGAAGTATCTCTTAGAGTGACCCTAGTATTATTAATTAATAAAAAAATATGTTTTAGTAGCTCAAATGTGCCAAAAAAGAATCCAATAAATCAGTAGAGCTAGTTTATAACAACTGTTAATGTATAAGACTTTGATTAATGTTGTCTAAAGAAGTGCCAAATAAATGTTGATTTCATATAAAAGTGATGGTTTTTTATTTCTTAGTAGATAATCATTAGGTGAAACATAATTTAAACAACTTAGAGTGCTATTTATTGATTATTTCGCAGCCGTCTGAAAGACATCACATCATCATCTATGTCTTGGCTAAACCAGATCAGTACTCAAAAGTAAACATTATTATTTAAAAATAAATCAAAATTATGTTATTTTGTAGTAAATATTTACTTGAATAAAGACGTGGTTCACGCTGATTATATTGAATGTTTTAATTAAAGACAATTGTTTTTTTTTATATTTATATAGTAAAATTAATAATGTAGACACCAGAAAGTATTGCAGTTTAATGCTTATAAATATTGAAAAATGCCAATTAGCCTTGAAATTGCATGGTCGTCCTAATGTGATTGACACCAACTGTATATAGTATGTTTTAGACGATCAGTAAGTACCTCGCACGAATTGTAAGTTGATTAGGAAACAATAATGCTGCCGTTGAAAACAAAATAAAAGCAATCAGTGTAATCGACGAGACAATACACTTTGCGATGTCCTGTCGCCCTTGCCTGTCGACATAAACCATGTCGCTCCACTGGCACGAAATCCATCGGAATTTACAGAATTTCGGAATTGGGCCCCGGGGACTCTTCCCTTAATAGTGTCTGATATAGGTCGAGGAAGTTGATTGATTATTATTGGATTTGGACAAATCTGAAATTAGGATATTATATTCTTGCATTATTAGTAGGTAGTAGTTAGTCAAAGTAGGCACCGGTCTATAGTTTGCGCGCCTTTTAGGGGACCCGCGACAAGGAATCATTACAATCATTTTCTTCAATTTGAAATTCTAAGGATAAAATATTTGATAAACTTTTTGATCTGTCTAATATGTTTTAAATTATAGGTAGTTAACCGTTGCAAGCCTGTGGGATCGTATTTGCTACGCGACAAAAACCTTGTAAGACATGTTTAACGACCCACTTGGTCGGTGCATTCATGTTTTTTTTATATAATAATAATAATAATAAATTTATTTGCACTTAATGATAATACAAACAGGCGAGCTTATAGCGACATAGAAATGTCTTATTGAAAACTAACCTAGTCACAGTGGTACATGCGCGCATTATGGAAATACATATTATTTAGTTCATCTACATAAAATACAGACCAGTGTATGTATTTAAAACTACGAATGCCCGAGGAGAGGATATTAGAATACGATTAGGAGACTTTTGGGTGATTCTTAAATGATGGTAAAGAAGGCGCGTTTCGTATATTTTTCGGGAGATTGTTCCAGAGTCTTGCACCATGGACACAGAAAGAGTAGGAATAGAAATCAGAATTATGATATGGATTTTTTAGAAAACTGTCAGAGGGTGACCGACGTATGAGACCGTGGGAACCTAATTGAATTGTATTTTGATTGTATTATATACACGTCTATTCTATAATATATCGTAGTCAGAATGTTTGACAGCTCAATTTACCGGTACGAATCGTACACGACCCTACCGTACTAACATGTTTTGTTTACATATACATATATGCTATGAGACGTACGTTATTAGAATTCAAAGCAGTCGAGGTGGCTCCGAGTTTTGCAAAAGGAGCCCCGAGATTTCGACGGCCTAAGGGCCTCTACATGGGTTAATCCGGCACTGAATTTTTCTCGAGGTGTTGACTTCTGAGCATTATTTTTAACGAGGAGCAACGGTTCGGTAGTCGTCTTACGCTTAAGCTTGCAGTACGTGTGCGAGCTCTCAAGCGTACAGTACGCATAGCGCGTCAGGCATTCGCCGTCTCAGCGGCTCTCCATTGTGAGCCGATGGGGCTTTCAGCCAATTATTTCTGCACGCTTCTGCCGAGGCGTTTTTAACCTTCGCTATTCTTCCTCCTTAATGGGAGAGACGTATGACGCATTGCCCGCTAGGAGAGCATCCCTGACGTCATACGCACGGCCCTAATAATAATAGGGGAAATGCGGAAAGCGTGTTCACGCGTGGTACACGTGAGCTGTCCCCCTCGTGATGTATGTGGGAGTCGACATAAGAAAATGCGAGATTTTTTTATGCAAAATGAGATATTTCCTTAGGAGCTCTCTAGACGATCAAGCATGCTTGTCAAGCATCGCGTTGCGGGATACGGATTGTGGAAAGATTGATTTGTCTGCGAAGTGGGAAGGTGAAATGTTAAGTGCTGCCTCAGTCGCCTGGATGGTACGTTGAAATTTAACGCTTCTAATAAATCTGGTGAGTCTATCCCGCCGTTAAGAAGTTTGTGCAGAAACATTAGACTTCCGCACTCTCTCCTCTTTCTAAAAGTAAAAATCTTAAAATAATTTAAACGCTCTTCATGATATTCTCATATCTGCGTATTATTGTTTGTGACGTATTCAGCCTATAAAAAAATGCTATAGATATACAATAATTGAATGTCATTATTGTTATCATTGGTTAATTTATTGGGTTTTCATAATCAATCAGTTCTTTATAAAAAAACATTTATTATCAATATTATTATAGATGGCCGAATAAATTAGATAAAGATAAAAGATAAAACGTATTTATTTCCAATGCAACCATACAATTGTGTAAGAATGACAGTAATTAATCCTAAACTAGTTACTTAACCTAGCCAAGAGATGATATACAATATATAACTTTAAACTTACCAATTTACAAAAACAAAACTATATGATAACAGTTTACAACAAAACAATTAACGGTAAATAATGTGTATTATATTAAATGGGTAGATACGATGCTATGTATTTTCAAAATATTTTAAGAAGTCGTTATGAGCACACATGTTGATTTTAAGCAGATAGACTCGGATGGATCTCTTGAAAATATCGATGTTTTTAATTGCTTTTAATCTTTCGGGCAATTTATTGAAAAGTTTGAGGCCTAAGTTATTAGTTTATTGCTATTAGTTTCACTAATTACTATTAGTTTCGCCGTTAATGCTATCAGCGCCACCTGTATTTCGCCGGCGCAAAGGGGTTATTTATATGTACTATGAAGTTGTATATCACTATAATTAATTATTGGACTCAGCCTGCCAGTATGACCGGAGTCACCAATTTTGGTCGATTAGTTTAAAAAGAAAATCGACTAGTATTTTTGAAATTTTCAACCGAAGCCCTCAATTCGACACACTTTTAAGCAATATGATTTGACTAGAGAACTATTGACAAAAACGCACACGACGCTGTAAAGTCTGCCGGATCGGAGTCGAGGCCAACCACCTGGCAGAAATCACCCTCATTGGGTGGATTGCCAAAAGGAAAAAAGAAGAAGAAGAACAAGAGGCCACCCCAGGCGTAGGCGGCTTCTGTTGATAAATATTGTGCTCATCATTAAGAATTACAAATATATTTTAACATTTCACACGAATACTAGCCGATATTATACTCTAACGCTAATTATACCCGTAGCTGTGCGCTCATTCTCTTATGATTTCGTGTATCATTAGCATGCTTTACTGAAAATACATTGGAATTAATACAAACAGCAAAAAATAAACACCCGCTCTGTTATCATATGTTAACCCTGTAAGGGACTTAGTGTAAGCCATGTTAGTAATTAACTATATTATTTGAGTCTAAAGTTTGGAGAGCTTTTCTAGTTTCTTTTTTCTTTATTTATTTTTTTGGTAATTTACAATTATCTACAGTAAATAAACATATACAATTACAATGTCATAGCCGAGAATCCATTAGCAAAAAAACATTTTTCTTACATTGCTCATAAACTTTACAATAAATTTAATAGTATTTTTTTCCGCAGGACTGAGATCAAGGACTAATCATGGAGTAAAGAAAAACCTAACTAAGTCACTTTTGACTATGGGTCGAAAGGAAACGGAGACTTTAATAATATATAATAATAGTGAACGACTAAAATAAGTCGCGCATTTTCAAATCTATATAGTATTATTATTACATATCTATAAGTATATGTGTATGTATGCATATGCATAAATGTTTATGTGTATATGTAACTGTATATGTATGTATATATTTAATTTTCATTATATTACCTACTATTATATGTATACGTATCTATCTATTTAGGTATAATATATTTTATTCATTGCATGCAATAATAAGCAATTGATACCCCATTATAAGTAAACTACATTACACATATATATGTAAATAAGGATACCTTAGTACAGGCGAGGCCTAGTTATGATGGTTTTGTATTTACAATCAATGTACATTTAATAAAGTAAATTTTATTTGAATTTGAATCTATTTCATAATCATTACCGAAACGTGTTTATATTTACATTTCGCCCGACATGTCTCAGTAGAAAAAAATAGCGACAGTAGAAAAAAATAGTGACCCGTAGAGTTTTACATCTCCTTTGTTGAGTAGATAAGGGATAGCTTTCGAATGCTCGGATAAAGGATGAACTCGCAAAAAGTTATGTCCGAATGAAATTAAAATTGTAAACAGGGCCAATAATATTACTGTAGATCGGCTACCCGATCCTGGGTGAACAGCCTGGCAAAGGATGCCGTGGTCCGCGATAGATTCGGTATACACCGTTTCACCGCTTCGTAAGGGATAGAACCGCGCAAGCGACCTCGAACTCGTAACCAACCGAGAGACCGGAGTAATCTGGTCGCAATTGTAAGCCTGCTGGGTAACACACCTGGTTATCTCGCGGTTAAGGCATTGGCCTCATACGGGCATGTGGCGGAGCTTGACGGTGGACTGTTTTGTCTAAGTCTGTTTTGTCCAATAGAACGACTAATCGTTAAAACTTCCTGAGGTGATGGTTTCGCCCATTGTAGTTGACAACTCTATTTGTTTAATTTGATATTACTGTTTTGTACATATATTTATGTCGGTTTAAAATATCTAAAATGTAATATTTAGTTCAACACCAGTTTCTCAGTAGATACTTCCTTTATTTATTTATTTTTATTTCACACCAGTTGATAGGAATTCCTACACTTGGTTATGTCAAAACTAACAAAAATAACAAGCATAATATTCAAATAAATACCTATTAAGGTATAAGGTATGAACGTCGGTATTGCAAGGTATGAACGTTGCACATCCAAGCGCAGATTTTCTAGATTATATAGAGGAAACAACATTTTCCAATATTTTCAATCAAAATTCTTACATAATTTCGTAAAATTTTCCATGTCGACAATAGTACTAAATAATCAAACAAATATAGGATAATTTCACAAATTATCATACGAGAATATATTTTAAAGAAAAAACACAAACAAATCAGTAATAATAATTACAGTCAATAGCCAAAAAAAACGCAATTGTAAAATAGTCAATAATAGAAAGAATAAGGAATAATAATAGTCAAGTAGGTCAATAGAGCTGCGAAAAATTGATATTGTCGAAATCCTCAATGCTATAAATGGGGTTTTTAGTCAAAAAGGGTATTTTGTACTTTTTTCTTAAAGTGAACCTCCCCAAGGCCCCTGATGTGTAATGGAAGTTTGTTGTAGAATAAGTAACATTGGCAGAGAAAGCTATTCTATACCTTACTCAGTCGCACCTTAAAATTACGCAAGTCCTCTTTATTTCGCGTATTATGCGAATAAATATTTGAGTTAGTTGAAGTAGTCTCGATATTTTTTCTCGTATACATGACATTTTGGTATAGGTATGTACACGGCGTACAAAGTCATGATACCAGATTCGATGAAGTACTGCTTGCAAGATGTTAGCGAAGATATTGAGAACAGATTTCTAATTGCTCGTTTTTGTGGGTCAAATATCCTTATAACATTTGCCGCCATTCCCCAGAACTATAATTCTTTATCCTGGAATTACAAAGTAAACAATTTATTAAGTAAAGAATTATAAAGTTTACTAATAACTAATAATCATTAAGTTAAATAATCACGAAAATTAAGAATCGAGAAATAAGTCTGAAGTCAAGAAAGAAGAAACTTTAATGTTCGGTATTAGTACATTGATTACAACATCTCCTATCAAGCGAGCAGAAATGCTAAAATAAAGGAAACCTCGTTTATTGCCCTGTATTTCATTTTATTATCCATTCCGCCACATTTATTGCGGCCCCAGGTCGTACCCAAACGACACGACTTATTCTTTGTTCTTATTATAACGATATCGATAAACATTTATGACGACTATGATATCGTGGGGTCCCTTTTTATGGCAGCGTGTGTAACACCGCCTTTACAGCTTGACTGGCCTGGTCGGACACCCACTTTTATGACTAAATATATGAGTGATTATGGACGAAATCACTTGTTTCGTACCGACGCGTCATGGTGCCGGTGCTATAAGAGACTGTAAAGAAAGAGGAGCTGGCGTAGTAAACGGTTTCTAATACTTATATTCGATCAAGTGTCGATAAGACGTAGCAAGTTATAAAAGAATAGCTGTTTCCTGCGGCTTCGCTTCCTGTTGAGTTTCGAATCGAGTTGTTTATTTTAGTAGGGTGGCAATTATTTGCCTTTTGAGACGCTACCTTTATGTATTCAGTACAATCCTTTAAGACGTCGCTTTCAGATGCATGTTACCTATGCCGTAGACGTAGCTACGAGTCTTGTGAGGGACCACCCCTCACTAGACTCCAAATTGTTCGGTGTGAGGTGGTGGTATCAACTTACGAGTTATCTCCGCATTGAAAGGCGGTTTTGATGTGAAGTAGAAGGAATTTATTGATCGAAGGTTTGAATATTGCCAGTTATAACGCTTGCCGAATAGTTTACGTTGACGCGAGTGTATAGATGCGCGACTGCGGTTACGAGGATATACGGATGAGGATTGTATGTGTGCTCCTAGTATCTTGTACTGGGCACGGCTCGAGTCTGTGGGATTACAGACTGATGCTTCGTGACTAGGGAGGATAAGGAAAGAAAACCAAGGAGCCGGATTCGTTGACACACCTCGTGAGAAGGGTATCGAATATGCCGTCGCAACCTTGGGGGAAGGTGATCGCTCGGGGAATGATATGTGACCGAGAAGCCGGGACACCGAAGTGTGCCGTCGCTATCTGGAGACATGACCACTCGAGGAATGATACTTTGGTTGCTTTTTCGCCAGTTTATATAGGCCGATAAATGATGCAATCCAAAATATTCCGATTAAAAGTATTGTTTCGTAGTGCTAATTCGTGGCTGCACGGGTTAAAATAATAGCTGAATTGTGTGAGTGGATTTCACTGGAAATCGATGCATTTGTTGATCGCATGTAAATGGACTTAAGGTCCGTTACAGTCTTATCCCTCGCCTCCCGCCGCCTTACCTCGCCTTCCGCTGCACGCTGACTTCATGATATCTCTTAATCTATACCACCTCAAAACTTACGGTATATTGATAATTTTGTCTCGATGTATTAGTGATGAATGTATAATTTATTTTCATAAAGTTTCATATTTTATTGCTACTGTGTTCAACTAAACATTCTTTTCCTATTTTTTTTAAAGATATCAAAGCAGTTATTGTAGCTTTAATACAAGAGTTAGATATATGCTGTCACAGACTTTTCATTAGATCTCTTTAAGACCGACGATTTTGACACAATTATTTTCAAATATATCAAACCGCTTTGTCATCGCACGCCGATAAAGCAACTCACCAGCACATTTTCCTCCGACTTGATTTACAAATATTCTGATTTTGTATTCAAAACTAATGCTTATCGTAATGACATACAGCCTATATCAATCGTCGATAATGTAGCTTTCGATTACAGCGTCGATAATGATAGCGTCGATAATCTGATGAGTCGATTCGGAGATTACCTCCTACATACAAATTTACAAACTTAACTTCTTTATAATTAATATTACTATAGATATACATATATTGTTGTATTATTTGTAGGTATATTTATTTGTTTATTTATTTATTTATATATTTTTAGGAAAACCAACAGCTAATTATAATTTAACAAAAAGACTGAGTAGGGTAACAGAGAGCCAATTAAAGTAACGTTGTAGAAACATATGTGACCTTTGAATTAAAGCTATCGATTAAAAATAAATCAAAAATTATTCAACAATTAATGCTAAAGAATTCACTGTTCAGCCGCTGCCTAGCTGAGTTAATACTCGTACAGAATAGATCAGAGTCAAAGCGTTTAATCAAATCATTGAAATTGTCACTTGTTCGCCACAGAAATGCATTTTGCCTATAGTTGGTACCAGCATGAGGAACATGAAGAGCAGGGTTAAATCTATTGAGTTTAGAAGGAACACGGAGATTAATTTTATTTAGTAAGTCGGGACAGTTAATATTATTGGAGGTGATTTTTAGCAAAAAGGTTAAGTCCGCGGTTTCACGCCGCTTAATCAAGGGGAGGATATGAAATTTCTTGCATAAATTAAAATAGTTAGATGACAAAATTTCAGACGGAAGCAGAGATATTTCACGAACTTCATTTGAATACAAGGTCGGGAAATACAAGGATTTTAGAAATACAACGGTCAAATCCCGTTGAGTATCGGGAGAATTCTGAATGGCTGAGAGAAATAGAAAGCAGTGTACCACTGAAATAGCAATATTATAATAGAATATCAACTTAAGTACTGAAACATATCCGCCAAAGCGGACACTGAACCATAAAAGCCCAGTTGCGACAGCTACCGAAATTTTTGAGTGGAGCTGTAGACATACAGCCACAATTTAATCGCCTGTAAATATCAGATCGCAGTCACCTCTCGTGGGATATCGAACTTCTTAACATCTGGTATCACGTAGCTCCCTAAAATAGGGAATAGAAAAGAATAGAAGAACTTTATTTTGCTTAAAATAACATTACATGGAAATACATATTTCACCTTTTGAATATCAATTTGAATCAACAATTTGTACCTATTCATTATTTTATTTTATTTTATTTCATTTAATTTAATTACGTATTTGATTACAATTCCATTTTAATTATATTTTACGATTATTTGTTTGATTTAAGTTTATATATTTATATTTCTGATGATTATTAATATTATTATTTAGCACTACTTTAATTAGTTTTAATTTAATTTAATTTAATTTACATAATTTTAACATTAAATATTGAGATACTTTCCATTTTTATAAATTGTCAAAAATACGACATTATATCATTCTAAAATTTTTCATTTCTATTAAGCAATTGATATTTTAAAAAGTGACAATCAATTTGCATTTTTATTAATTCTGATTATTATAATGTTAATTTTGTTTTATTTATTATTTGGATTAGATTTAGTTTTATTTTATTTTATTTTTATTTTAAAAAGATTTGAATTTTCTATTTTTAATTTAATTTTTTGTAGACTATTTTAATAATTAGTTTTATTTGATTGTGTCTAGAAATATATGCATTGTTAATAGGTAAATAGTAATCATAATGCACAAAGAAAATTGCTCAAGTCTGCCTTAGAACAGGCTCAGGCCTAGTTAGGCGACTTTCGGTCATAACCATGTCTCAGTCACAATAAGAATCAGTTTTCTGCTATTGCCTCATTTACATACAGTGTGACATGGTAAAATGTACTAGTTAAATTTTGTAATACCTACTCTAAATAAATAAAATAATCAATTTGTGCACAAATAGAGGACTTACCATTACAGCGATATATTAAAGTCGACTGTTAAATAACTTTACATTCAACTGCCATCGTACACGTCGAAGTACTAAAGTTAATTTTAAAATGAAATAACACAAATAAATGCCAATAAGTTTTTTTGGGGTTACAATAAACCATGTTCTGTTATTTTTGCCCAAGAAAGGATAAAGGAGAGGATAAGGTGGGGGTGTTTGGTTAGTAGCTGTCTAAAGGCAAATGTGTTTTTAACAACTTTTTAAAATGAGCAAAGAAGGCATGCATGACAGTGTGGGATCTGATTCCTTAATCGAGCAGAATGTACCGTAGAATAATACGTGTAAACAGAAGAGTGATGCAACGAAATGATGATTGTGTTAGTGAGGCGTTAGTAATATAAAATAAATATTGTTTCGTAGCCACTTTCGATAGGTCATGATAGAAAGTGAGGCATTCAACAAGATATTAACCTCCATAAATACATCATAGATACTCATGTCAAGAACATCATAATGTTTGCCTAAAAGAAATATAGGCTGGATAGTCGCAGCACCACGGAGCTTGTATTGATTGACGGCGCAAGATCGATTATAAGAAAGATTTCGACTTGGTTCCTCACTTTTGATTGAGAAAAATATTAATCATTCAAAATAGATCTAGCAAACTCTACTTTGTTAATGTAGTGTACAGAAAATTAGAATCGACTCTTGTTCTTAAAAGCTTGTGGAATAGAAGACGGACTGCTCAGTAAATACAGAGGGCGTGGAATAAATAGAGCTCAAGATTTAGATAATGCAGGCGATAATAAAACTTAGGTGCACAAATTATTAACATATTTTTAAACATATATGTTAAGTATATTTTAACATTGAACTAACTACCAAAAATTATTTGACTTTGACAATGAAGTATACTTTTTAGACTAGGTATTTATAAAAATATAAATTAATATAAATTAATAAATATTAATGACTGTTTCTTTCTCTACTCACATATAACTTTATTTATTTTATTTAATCGAATTTTATATGATATTTATTTCCGATTAAATAGTGGAATTGCATTTTAATTATTATATTATCTTTTAATAAAAAAAAATATTATTATTATTTTTTTATTTTATTCTGAAGATCACATTTTAGGGCAATTTAGTGTCATTAGCTTTTTACTAAAACTTGTATATTTGTAAGCAACCAAGCAATCAAGCAAACTTGATTGTAATATTGGAGTCCTGTCCACCCTAGAACGGGCTAGTCCCAGTTGGGTGACAGAAACGAATAAGCACAAGGTTAAGGTTTTGCCATTCGGTTCCTGTTATTTTTATAAGCTAATCAATGTTTCACAGTAATTAATTCCTAAATAAGTAAATAAATAAATAAAAGATCGATAAAGGAAATCGTCTGAATTTGAATTATTTATTTGATTGTAAATTATTGTACGGTTTTTAGGAAAAGAAGATAAATAAGCAGATTTAATTAAAGTAACTACAAACGCAGTAAGTAGTTTAAATAATTTAAGTAAAATGTAGACGAGTTTCAATTGGAAGATTTTTTTTTATTATTCAAATATAATAAAAGAATAGTACTAACATATTAAGCAAGTGCATGAGTTTATGAACTATGTAAAAAATCGGTTGTGTCACCCCAAGTATTCCCGGGAAGCAGACAAGCTCCTATCGCGCGCCATCAACCCTCCATTCCCCCGTCAACTATCCCCTCCCCAGCAACAGTGATAGTGTAGGTGATTAAGATCGAAAATGTAGTTTAATTTTAGTATTTTCGTGGTATTAAAATGGCCTTTTTCCAACATGACGTATTTTCCTAAATATGGCAGAAATTAAAAACTATTTGGCTTCTATAAGGATTATCCTAACCAAAGTTTCACAATATAGTATCGCACCAACTTCCCGTCTGTGTACCGAATTTCAAGTCTGAAGTATTCAAGTTTGAAGTATGACTAGCGCGCCCCCTGGTAGAGCGATTTTAACCACAACCTTTTCTACCCTTGCCATGATCAAATGATGCCAGCATGCCATATTTTCGCTCAGTCGAATAAAGCGTTTGGGCGCTATTACATTACATTACATTACATTTACGTCGTGTCCAATTGGTGGCTAAAAACCGCTCTTGGACGTGTCAAAATATTTGTGTTTTAAGTAGTAAGTGTCATTACTACTTTAATCTTTACGTTACATACATATATTAATTTTTAAAAATATATAGTATCTAAGAAACTTTGGAACCTACTAAAAGTTATTCGTCGTAGAATCGTATTACAAAACAAATTAAAGAATAATCAATGGCTACCTACTAAACACACAATAATTAAAATAGTCAGTTGAAAAGTTGAATAATCAAAGCAGAAGCCTAACAATTGAAATAGTCAATAAATCAAATATATACGTACTAAAAACTGTACATAGTAACATCCAAAGTAGTAAGTAATTTGTTAAATAATCAAACTAAAACTAAATCTTAAATTTAAATACTAGAAGTACATATATAATTATCATTCAAATTGGTACAATATTTGCAAAGTCATGGCCCTCGAATTCGGTCAGATTATAGAAAGGGTGGCCTATCAGCATCTCCTTAATGTTTTTTTTAATTGTTTGTCCTCCAGTTATTTGATAGAGGTAGAGAGTAAATTGTAGAATTTAATGCTAAGGTATAAGTAGCTCTTCTGTACTTTTGCCAGTCTTGTTCGGGGTACACATAAAAGGGAATTACCGCGGGTATGGTAAGAGTGAATGTCCGCTCTAGTTGCGGTTTCTGTTAGGTGCTGTCTGGCATACATTAAGCACTGGTATATGAACGCCGAATACATGGTCATTATCTTTGCCTTACTGAAGTATGCTCTGCATGAGGTCCTGGGCGTTAGCTGATAGATGCTGCGCAGTGCTCTTTTTTGCAATAGGAAGATTCTTTTACTGTTTGCGGCATTTCCCCAAAATGTGTCGTGAAGGAAGGATTCTATCGTGAAGGAATACATATACACAGACACGCAGACAAACTTTAATCTGGAAATGGGCTTAATCGTCTCGGGGGAGGAGGATACGGAGGGAAGGATCAAAATAGATATTTCCGTCTTCATTACAAAAAAAATATATAGCGCGTTCATAATACTTTTCCTAACCGTTGGTTGGCCGAAGAAGAAATTATGATCGGCTACAAACTTTTTCTTAGATAGGCACTCGTATGTTTTGTATCTCATTGTCTAGTAACCTCATTAAACAGTTTGCTCGTGCATAGTATGTTAGATTTATTACACTCTGTTTTCTCAGGGGAGCTATCGTCTTAGCGACTTTAAAGACACTTTTGATACTTTTGATAGAGTCCTATTACTCGAATAAGAAGTAATATACTGTTTTTATAAAACATTGCTTTTCTAACAATCTCTATGAAAGATAAACCCCAGAGGAAATCATATAAAGACGTGCTACAGACAAACCTATGAGAGGAATTTTGCTTTGAGGGCAGCACTTCGGTTCGGTGAGCACGAAAATGACGGCGCAATATTGGATGTATGATTACTTACTGTTTTTGATGATGTAGTTTTATACTGTTTTTATAATAATGCCGTTGATTATATAGGGTACTACTCAATGCCGTACTTTGTTTTAGCAAATAGGTTTTTACTACGAAACGCAACGTGTAGATGGAAGATGTAGTTCCAAACAACTTTTATTTTCAGTAGCCCAATAGATGGCGTTCTAAATACGGCGTTCCGCTATCCTATCTCAAAATAAAATAATAATATAAAAACAAGCGGTTTTTAAAATAATAGCTCTTAATACTTTGATATTTTTAACAATTCCATTAGTACTTATAAATCCTCCGTAAATCAAACCCTAACCGATACAATAAACTGCCAATTCATTTTAGCTAATTTTATTTATTATTATTATTATTATTATATTTTATATACGCTATTATTATTATTATATATGCTCACATACCACACCCACACGCTCAACCCACTCCCACATACACAAACGCACACACCCTAAACACAAACCTCCCAGGTAGTACAAAAATTTTAGGTACTTTTATTAAGTATTTTTTAACCGTACTCGTTTTATGTAGTATTTTACGTTTTATTTAATGAACAACCGTTTTTTTTTATATAAAGTCATTGGCCTGCCTTGTTATAAAATTTCATTATATGTATAATAGAATATTGGGCTCGATTGCGTTTCTTCGTGAATACGTAATGAAAAATATTTTATGCGAACGAGACAGAGCAGTGGGTGGAAGTGGAATGTAAAATGAACGATTCCATCTTTTCCATCACGAAAACTATTTAATCTGAAAACATTTTGTCCAGTCTTACATTATGCCGCCTTATTTTCGATTAGTAATATTATGCTGGTAAAGTTTCAATGATTTATTTCCAATTCCACTCTAACGATTTCATACAACGCTCTGTCTCGCTCGCACGAAATAATTCCGATTTGAGTTCACATAGGAACGCAATCGGACACTATCGATTAATTAAATAATAATATAATGATTTTTTTTAATTTTAACTAAATATTTCGCACACATTTAAAACAGTAGGTTTTAAATATAAAATCTACCTTGCTGAAGTGATGCCCGTACTAAGGTAGACTTTCATGCATTGTTTTTTTATATAGGTGGTAAGTGTTGTAATGTAAAATTGTCGTATATGGTACCTCAATATTTATATAAAACTAGCTGACCCGGCAAACGTTGTTTTGCCATATAAATAAATTTTAAGTAATTTCTAGTGTAGACAAAAAATAGCTTACTTATTGTAAGTGTGTAAGAATGTGGTATATGCGTGAAATAGGCATGGAGCACTGTGAACGATGAGGGAATATAAAAATAACAAAAGGCAAACATTATTTTTAAGTTATTATAATTTATTCCTTAAAATTATATATCATTAATTAATCAATTACGACAGGAACACTAACAAACAATATCAATCTCTTAATGCTATAGCGTGAACAATAGTTTTTGTTAGTCCATCTTTAGCTAACACAAACAAAACGATGTCATTTGAAAGCATGAATTGAATGTTCGAATTGACTTCAGGAACACGTTAGAATCTGGATCCGTGCCGATAAGTAAACCGTTCAATGGTTCAGGTGGTGTTTCAATTTCAGGTAGTTGCACTTTTCCTGACGCGCAACACATCCCAGCTGGCTCATTTTTGAATTTCAGAGCATGACAATGCGGACATTCCTTATCCATAGCACCAATTACCACTTTTGAATGAGCATAATATTCAATATCGGGCTCATACTGGAATGCTAGACGCAGGAATGAATCAGATGTAAATGCTCGATGTACCTGTTGTCGTTGTTGGTCATTTGTTCTGCGTCTATTGACTGTGAAACAGCGTGATTGTCGTTGTTCTAATCTTATTACTTCATTGCGTTCAGCTCGGGTATCTTCTGACTCTTCTTGACGCAATTGCGCCATTCTGACACGTGCATCAGTATTTTGTTGCTGGATTTGTTCTTCGGTTCTTTCGGATCTTCTATTTCCCAAGCTTCGATATTTACTTGTATTACGGCTCAAATCAGTCCCTTTGCGTTTTCTTGGCATTGCTCACTGTACAAAACACACATAAATAGAATTAATGAAATTACTTAATGATGAAAAATGTTAAAGTTATAATTAGGGCCAGGATTTTTGCCGCAGTTTTGAAATGATTAGTTTGAATTTATGAAATTATAGCAAAAATATAAGTTTTATGAAAAAAAAATTCAGACAAAAGTTGTAAAAAATTAAATTTTACGAAAAAAAATTGTCTCTTATAATTTTCTCATACAACCAATATTTCCATCGATATTTCAAAATAAAGATTCATAATGATTGATTCAAATTTTTGGAAACTATGAAAATCTTAATTTTTTAATAAAATTAAATTAAAATTACGTTTTTAAAAGATCAAATATATTTGCCGTAATGTCAAAAACTTAAGAGCATTAATTGTAAAATGTTAAAATGAAATCACGGCAAAAATCTTGGCCTAGTTATAATGTATTTAATATTTGGTTGTACACACATTCATTTACATATTCATGTAAACATTAGACTGTTTTACAAAAGCGAAAAAAATTATTTTTCATAATCATATCGAAAATATATGGTTAGAAATGGTAAAAAAAAATTAATACAAAAAAAAGTTTGCCCAATTTGAATAAAAATTAAATTCCACCGAATCTTCTTTGACCGTTTCCAACAACATTTTCGATATAAATAAAAAAAGTATACTTACAACACAAAAGCCGTTGTTGGTGGAAGCTCGTGCCACGTGTTGAGTACTTTTGAGGTTATGAAAATCACTTGATTAACTAATCGTGCAAAATACACTCTAAATTGATAATTTTATTATTATTAATAAAATAGGAATGATTAATAGTTAATATGAGAGTTACACTGAGATAGCAAAATAATAATTGTCAACGTTACTACTACACTTGATGCATAAACAATAATGATGGCCGACAACTGTGTAGGGAGTGAGAGAAGTCTTATTGTGTGAGAGGAACAGGAGACCGGCTTCGTTCTCATCCCTACTCCGTGCTGTTTACTGGGTCAGAAGTGACACCTGTAGACAACTGGCGGGGATAACTAATTAAATGACGATTGATCAGTTATCGACCGAGGATGAAAAATGATTAAATTACTAAAATGGCTATTAAAAAATAGGGGTTGGTGATAAAAGGGTAAAAATTTAGGGTTGTATGTATTTTTTAATGCGACATAATAAAAAAACAAAGGAAATTAAAAAAATGTCTAAAAATTAAAGAAAAATGTTAAGGGTGGACAACCCTTATCACTAAGGGGTATGAAAAATAGATGTTGGCCGATTCTCAGACCTACTCAATATGCTCACAAAATTTCATGAGAATCGGTCAAGCCGTTTCGGAGGAGTACGGGAACGAACATTGTGACACGAGAATTTTATATATATAATAAAATAATAAATATAAAGTTGTATATACATGACATGATTTTAATTATTTAATCCATTATACATACACATAAATATGAATATGTAAGTAGATAAATATATGTAGGTAGGTAATTATATGTAGGAATATATAAGTAGATAAATATATATGTAAATATTAAACAGCACAGCCAATTTCTCCGTTTCGTTCCTTCCTAGCTCAATTAACAATTCGCTCATAATTTTCCTTCCTTGTGGGGTATATAACTTTACTTTTAATTCCGCATTGATTCTATTTTGTAGCCAGATACCTAGAAATGAAAAGTGCCATTGGGCGAATTTGGTCTCCTTATCATGGCATCATGTTGCATGGCTGTAACTGCGCGCGTTGTGATAATGCTAGCTTTAATCATATGTTGCTATGTGTGGGTGTAAAAGGAAATTGTTACTATTTTCCTAGTAATTGGCGTATGTCTGGTACTTGAAAGTCTTTAAATGTGTCAATTGGTCGCTGGGGAACCTAAAACGCTTTTTATGGATCTAAATCTGGAAGTGACGCACCAACTCCATCCAAGGATACATATGATAGTACACTATTGACTAAAGTGCAATATATGGTTTTTATTTAGGGTTTTTAGTTACATTTTTGGTACCTTACAGATGTGGACTTTTGATGCAGTGTCATGTATGTGGTCTTTCCAGTTGAGATTATCATTTACAACATCTCCAAGGTACTTTATTTTGCTAACCTTCTTAATAGTCATATATGGACATTGAGTGAAATTACAGTCAGCGTGTATACAGTCGCTTAAGTGGAAGCTTGGAACACTAGATATATTTACGTACTGTGTCAATTAGTAAAGGCAGGTTTTGTTTTATTAAGTCATAATAATTTAGCTAGGGTATCCGTTTGATTTATTTCCAGATCGATTAGCAAATTCTAGGTATCTATGTCAAGTTGTTGATCTTCACGTTGTCCTGGATTTTCAGTTTTTCTTTCACGTTGTTTTACAGTTTAGAAGCAGCGTATTCGAAATACCTTTGAGCAAAATAAGTATTTCTGAGAGGTATCGAACCCAATGTTCGTTTTATTGGTTTAATTAAAGAAATATAATACGTCAGGGGTCATCATCTTTTGGAACATTTACGCGACGGGTAAACATGCTGTAAGCTGGCTTTTCTCGGCTCCGGGCGTCGCTACAATATAACGCTAATTAGGAAATTGCCTCGTAAGAGACGCAGTACGGCGTCCGAGAGGAGATTGAATTACCAGAACCCCCGGGATGCCGTCATGTAATATAATTCTAATCAAATCCAGTCAACGCGAACTATACAGTACGTAGCTTTGTCACCTCGCGTGAGCATTAGATTTTTATATATGGATTTGAAGTTTTATTACATAAATATATATTTAATTAATCGAAATGTTAACCCCTACCATTGTTTGTATAGGGTATCAGATTGCTCAGTTTTACTACTAAGCAATACTGCTAAGCAAAACTAGTAGATAGGACTCGAAGTTCCTGACATTCGCTAATGACAGTTTCAGTAGCCCATTCAGTATTCAATGTTTAATTTATCAATTCAGAATATACAATAAAAGTATGAATACTCAAAAAACCTAGTTATCGCATATTAGAATTCGTCAACTAGAGTTGGCGACTACAGCGGGCGAGCCCGTCACCTCAGGAAGTTTTAACGATTAGTCGTTCTATCGACCTGCAGTAAGCGTAGAAGACTTTGGAGAGAACAATCCGACGTCTAGGTACGCCACAACCCGTAAGAGACCAACTCCTTACCGCGAGATAGCCAGGAATACTTCCCGGCGGCTCGAGACACTCGCGCCCTTACTTCCAATTGTGACCAGATTTCTCCAGTCTCTCGATTGGTTCGAGTTCGAGGTCGCTTGCGCGGTCCTCTCCCTTACGAAGCGGTGAAACGGTGTATACCGAATCTATCGCGGACCAAGGCGTCCTTTGCCCGGCTCTGAACCGGGATCGGATGGCCAATGGTCAATTCAAGAGCAGTCGCCGTAAGGTACGCAACCACCCCCGCTCTAAAGGAAACAATACAGTTCCCAGACTCCCCCGACTGTTAGTCGGAGAGCCTCACCTTCTCTCCGACGAAAACTCAGGCGCTTCTCCTGAAGGGACATCTTAAGCGGAACCCTGTCATCAGGATGAACGGTCGCCCGGTATCCTTCCCGGCCACCGTTCGATACCTGGGGGTGACGCTTACGGCTTCCCTTTCCTTTCTTTCGCACGCAAAGATTACAGCCGAAAAATCCCGGGATCTATTCTTTGCGCTCCGCGGAGTGAGTCGGGCCGACTGGGGAATTCGTTTCCCGGCGGTCATGACTATCTATAAGGGCGTCTTCGTCCCGCGTGCGACTTATGCCGCACGCGCTTGGACAGAGTCTGCTGTTCCTGAGGCGACGCGTGTTGCGCTGCTGCGCCGACAGCGCATCCCTCTCGTGGCCCTGACCGGGGCGTACAGAACGACGTCCACTCTTGCGTTACCCGTCATCGCTGGCGTTCTGCCGATTGACCTGGAGATTCTGGAGCGTGCAGCGTTGTCGCGGTACCGCCGGGGCGAGCCGGTAGTCCTTCATGGCCTGTCGATCGACCCGGTGGCGCACCGAGCTGGGGAGTTTGCCCGCCTGATTCGGGTGGAGTCCTTGCGTGTCTGGCAGGCTAGATGGGACGCCGGGGGTACGGGCCGCCTCACCCATTGCTTTTTCCCGTCCGTCGCAGTGCGGATGGCAAATTCGTTTCTGCGGCTCGACCACCATACCACTCAGCTGGTTGGGGGCCACGGAGAGTTCAGAGCCAAACTATTTGACTATGGACTTGCCGATGACCCCCGGTGCGCCTGTGGGTATGGTCGTCAAACTGCGGAACACGTAATTTGGTCTTGCCCAATTCTAGCGGCTGCACGGGAGAAGTTGATGGATGCATAAAGTCATAAAGCAGGCACGGAGAATGGCAACAAAAAAATACATCGATGAACAAAAAAATAAAAGTAAAGCAATTTGGAATATTGTAAACCTTAACACAAACAGAAACAACAAACCAAAAGTCAATTTCGAAATATACACGGAGGACAAAATTACAATAAATAATCCTGAACATGTAGCAAATGAATTTAATAAATATTTTGTAAATTATCCAACGAAAATAAACAAGGCTCAATGTAACAATAATGAATTTCGTTTCTACTTATCAAATGCAAGACAAAATCCAAATTCAATATTTATGAAACCCGTCACTAGTAGGGAAATAGAAAATATAGTAAAAAAATTGAACAAGAGTCATTCTGCAGGGACGGATGAAATTCCAATGTTTGTTGTAAATAGGGCAATAGATTACATTAAAAACCCCTTAACGCAGGCTATAAATGCCTCTAGAAAGTGGTGTTTTTCCCGAAGAGTTAAAATTATCAAAAGTGATTCCACTCTATAAAGCAGGCGCAAGAACTGAAACTGGAAATTTTAGACCAATTGCAATTTTGTCTTCTTTCTCAAAAATCATAGAGGCTATAATTAAAAATAGATTAATTGCGGTTTTTGATGCGAACAATATTCTTAGTGAAAGACAATTTGGATATAGACGAAACAAGTCCACTACTAAAGCTATCGAGGATTTCATATCTTATATAAATGACAAACTAATGGACAAGTACTACACCTTAGGTATTTTTTGCGATTTGAGTAAGGCATTTGATTGCGTTAGGCATGATATTTTACTAAACAAACTAAATCATTATGGAGTCAGGGGAGACTGCTTAAAATGGTTTGATTCATATTTAACAAATAGGACGCAAATAGTGGAAATTACACAATTTCAAAATCAAAACATTACAAAACACTGTTCGATCCCTTTAACTAATAAACTTGGAGTCCCGCAGGGTTCCATTTTGGGCCCTATTCTATTTTTAGTATATGTAAATGATTTACCAATGTATTTCAACGATATAAATGTAACGATGTTTGCTGACGACACTAGTTTAATTGTTGCCGGTAAAGATAATAATATGGAAGAATTATTGATTAACGTTAAAATTAACCCTTGGAGTAAATGGGTATTTTCATGGATGCATCTGTCTCTTTTGCAGGATTTTCGGCGACATCGACTTAAAGTACTATAACTACGAAACTACTACACCAATCATAAAAAGAACAACTGCACAATGATTGCATTGAAATTTCGAATATAGAATATTTAAATATCATTTTGTAAAACAATTAAATAATTATGAATAAATATGAGAACGTCAAAGAAGTGAAAAAAACGCGGAACCAGATCTGGTCGTATCATACTCAACGGATAATTGTTTCACAACCAGATTTGGTCGTATCATACTCAACGGGTTAATCTATTCAAACTAAATAGTTGGTTTGAGAGCAACAACCTCACACTAAATGCGTCTAAAAGTAACTTCATACATTTTACAAATCATCGAAATCGGAATAAAGGTTCGCCAATAATACTTTCAATAAATAACACTGCCATTCCTCAAACTCATTGTACTAGATTTTTAGGTGTTCATGTCGACGAACTTTTAAAATGGAACTTTCACTGTGAAAACCTCGAAAGTAGGTTAAGTCGGGCATGTTATGCTTTAAGTATTGTAAGAAGGTCTTTGGATGAATTGCAAACAAGAAATGTTTATTTCAGCTATATTGAAGCTATCCTAAGTTATGCCATTACGATCTGGGGAAATTGTTATACTTGTCATAGGGAACCCATATTTATACTCCAAAAGAGAGCAGTGCGAATAATTGCAAAGGTGAAAAGGGAAGAGTCATGTCGACTCATTTTTAAAAGGCTAAGAATCCTCACCTTAACCTCACTCTATCTCTTTAAGTTACTAACTGAGTTTTTTAAGAATAAAGAAACACATTATAAAAAGTTTTCAGATACACATACTAAAAATACGAGAAATAAATTAAACATTTTTATACCATGTATTAAACTAAACACAGCAAGGCAAGACAAAAAATACTCAGGGCCATATTACTTTAACAGGCTACCAGAAAGTTTAAAAACTATTCAAGTGCAAAGCTTATTCAAAAAGTTACTTAAAGAATTCTTATTAGACAAAGCTTTTTACTCGATCGATGAGTTTGTTAATTTTAAATAATTTTTCAAATTTTTTGGTCATTTTTTTGACAATTTTAAGTAGCATTTTTTAATTATTCTGACTTTTTCTGATTTTAATTTCTTGATTATTTTTATCAATTATTTTAATTTGTGGTTTTAGTAAATAAATCTTAAAAATGATTTGGATGCCCTAAAAGCAATAATGAAGTAACTGTATGTACGTGGTGATAAATTTAAATATTGTAAAAACGAACTAATATACTGTAATTTAAATGTACCTAAATATTAAGTTTCTACAATCTGTTAAGATTTTTTGGAAATAAATTGAAATTGAAAAAAAAAAAAAAAAAAATTGCAGTGGCCGCGTGCGTTGGGCGCTCTCCGACTTGGTACCCGGATCTGGTCAGTTGTAGGAGCTGCTTCCAGTCGTTTGGCGAGTTTGTGGAGCACTGGGTGGCTTCTTGGGAAAGCATGAGGCCTCGGGATACCCCCCAGGGGGTACCCTCTTCCTTGGTGGCGTGATTCGGCGGCTACTTCCAGCCCGAAGTGCCCGTCTTTGTGTCCGTCTCTTTACCGCCCCGAGGGGCGTTTCGTTCTTTGCAGGATCCAGGGATTCCTCCCCCCCGTGGCTTCTCCGAGACCTGCCCACGGACCGTGCGCCTCCACCATCATCGTTTCTGGAGCGTCCTCTACCCCGCTCACCGGCCCTAAATTTGTGATATTTGTTGTTTTTTTTTCTTTTCTATTGTGAATATGGTAAATTTAGTATTATTTTTGAAAATTTTTACTTTGTAAATATCTTTTATTTTAAATAAATGGGTTCTCGGGGCGGTACGGGGGGGGGTGGTTTACCCTATTTCACCCCCTGCGCGTTCTACCCTTCTGGTACGCGCAGGGTTGTCGTAGCACGACATCCCGGGCAGACAAGACGACCCTCGTCGTTATAACTGCCCGGGCGGTGGGCGGGGTTTGCTGCCCTCACCTATCGCCTTGAAACTCTTAACTGTTAGTCGGAGAGCACAATCGATTGGCTTGCGCCGCTCGGTGCGCAGACCGTCCAGGAGCCAGAGGTTTGATTCCCAGGGGAGACTGGTTGACCCAGTGTCCTACCCAGGTTCGCACCCCGTGCGTGGAGGCCGTCGGATGGGTGTTGACCCGTGAGTGTGACCGACCCTGAACACATTGGGGTCATCGTGGCCACCTCATCATGGGCCCGTTAACTCCCATTTTCCTGGAGAGACCAAGATCTTTAACAACAGAGGTGAAACAAAGATTTAGCTGGCAGGCCACGAGCGCCTACTTTCACCGCGTGAAGGTGAACAGTGAAGCCGTTCCGGGTGACGGCATTTGCGAGGTCATGGTATTTATTTAATTTGTACTCGTGGTCTTTTGGGATATTTGATTCCCATGGAACAGTTAATTCTACGATAAGAACCATCTTCCGAGATAGAGAGTAAAGAGTTTTATCTGGACGCAGGGCTGTGCATCCGAGACTTTCAGGGAATGTATACTGCTTAGAGCAGTTAAGTCCATTAAATAACGTATTATGAAACAAATTGATAATTTACCGTATGTTTTTAATATTTCATTCCAGACAATATTTGATATTTTTTTTACCATTTAATTGTTTTTCAGAATTTACTGTAAACTTATTTCTAAAAAATTTTATTTTGTTTTGATATTTTTTTAAGGATATTCATTTTTGTACTGATAATTTTGTAAATCGTGAAATAAACGGCGCATACGCAATTATTAATTAAGCATGCGGAGTACGCATAAAATATTATATTCTATTTACAAACAATATAAAAATATTAGCGATAACCATGTATTATTAGAGTATTGTTTGTGTACCTATTATACTAAATAAATAAATAGCCGCCCCACTGACGACACGGCAAATTAACCACGGATTTTCACGGCAAGAAAAACGTGTTTGGACCAGAGGCCTAATCCCTTGGTGAGCCGTGTTTATTTACGGCGAAATATGTATTAATGAAATATGTATTATGGCAATGTATAAAAACTTGTCCACGAAACCGGGCATTTTCACGGCGGACAATTATTTCGACATTGAATAATGTTTACAAAACAGATATACCTAAAAAAACGTGCCATGGACAAGAGGCCTTACGGTGTTCCATCACAAAATAAATTAATAATAGCGACTAATAATTCGCAACACGACTTCACTGTCTGTAACGATGCTTAATTCAGATGAAATGCCCAGTATTGCCCTGGACGTCAGTCAACCGACATCTACTTTGGGAGATATACTGACATAACGTTACTGACATAATATATTTAAGAACGTTACTGACATAATATATTTTTGTTACGAGGCGTTGTTAGCATATATAGATATTCAAAAGGGATCCAAATTACGTTGGAATGGCGTGTTACAATAAACTGCCTGAGAATATGAAAAGTATATGTAGAAACGGAAATATCACCCAATTTAAATCGAAATTAAAAGGCTACCTTATTGCGAGAGAGTTATATAATATTAACGAATTATAATTAGATTACTGACAATTTCCATCTCGATTTTTTTTAATTTTTTTATTATTTAACTTGACATTTGTACCATTTTATTGATTATTATATTATTACTATTATTTTTAATTGTCTTCCATAATCAATTATAATTCTTACTTACAGGACCATTTAATTTTAATATTATAATTTCATGTATATATCTGTACATGAAATTATAATATTAAAGTTTATATCTGTAGTTATAAATATCTAATATAACTCAATTATGTGGTGAGTCTCTAATGAAATATTTAGTATACATTTTAAAGTTATTTTAACATTAAGCGGCTATATAAAATGTCTAAACAACTATGTAAAGTTTTTTGAAGACAATAAATGCGATTTGATTTGATTTGATTAGAATTGAGTTCTAAACTTTTAAAAAAACGTTTTCATGAGTTTCCATTATTACTTAACGGCGACTTCAATATTGAGAAAGGATTACGCTTATTACAATTTTTAAAATCAGAGTTTAATTTAGATTGTGTTTATGGTACAATAGCAAAAACAACAACATAATCAGTTTTTTTAAGGTTAATCAAAATTACACAAAATAAATAAACTCACCCAGAGTTGACATTGTTGTCGATCTCGGGCCAGGAGAGACGACGCCTGCAGAAGACAAGTGCTGGTTTCTCCGGCAAGGGTGGAGTAGGTGACACTGCTGAACCCCTGGACCCCCTCAGAGATCCTCCCCTGCTCCTCGGTGGTAGCTGACCGGGCTGTAGGCATTCGAGGGTTCGTCTACGACCCTGGGCCGCTAGTCCTTCTAGCGCCTTCGAGTTGGCTGTCGATGCCACTACTCCTTCTGTCGGAACAACCCTTGGGAAACCTGGGTAAAGAAAAGGGAAAAAAAAATTTAATAGTCGTAGTTTTATTAATCATGGATTAGCGAATTAGTGCAAATGCTGGTAATATATGGAACTTGAGAGTTGTCTACTAAAACGGGCTAACCCGCCACTCCAGGAAGTTCACCAAGATAATGCCCCAGCACACAAGTCTAGAGTTGAGATTGCTGCCAATGAAGATAATAGCTTTAAAGTACTGAAACATACTCCATACTCTTCTGACCTTGCCCTTAGTGATCTGTTTCCGATATTAAAGAAACAGATAAGAGGTCGACAATTTGACGATGACGACGCAAGATAGACACAGTTCAGGATTTTTTAGGTGATCGGAAGGAAGAGTTTTTCAGAAGAGGTTTATATGTTTAGAAAATAGTTAAATGTATAAACCTAAAATGTGAAAGGTCGAAAAATAAAAGAACATTAAACTTTTTTATTGAACACCGTAGTATGTATTATATCCTGCGTATACATGTACTGGTTATTATGAGATGTAACAAGGACGACAGGCAAGGTGTACAGACCAGCAAACTCTCCGTCCCCCCAACACAGACGTTTACCTAGTGGGGTGATGTAACCCTGACGAAGTAATGCCCTTTCGCGATTTTGCTTTTATGTACAGAAAAATAGGACAAAGTTTAAATAAATATGGCAGTGGTGCATCAAGGTCTCAACCCCCCCCCCCTTCCCAGGGGCTTACTCCAAGTTCTGAAATCGCAGCTGCGAGTAAGCCACAGCGATAACTTTCTAGTAATATTATATATTATCACTCAGTTTTTGAACCTGTCTATACGTTCCCAAATATCTCTGTATGCCAATTTTTATGGCGATCGGTTGAGCGGTATATACCTAATTTGATGTGCTGCAGCGATACTTAGTAGCGAGTTACAACATAGGTGTGCACATACATTCAACGGGTTCTTTCTTATAATGAACCAGCCGTCCTATTTTTAACACGATTTTATTAGGTCGACCTGTAGTAACTATGTAATGGAATCTAAGGTAACTAATTTAACCATCTTCCAAGGATCGTAGCGTCATGAAAATTGGCAGCTGTATGTAGTTCTGATGACAATACAATAATATGGTACTGTCGAACTGATCTGATGATGGAGTCGGAAGATATGAACTGGAACTTCATGATGGAACATCGTATCATAGCTGTGTTTGGACTTGTTAGAAAAGTCTCGGAATTAACTTTGACCACGATTAGGTTTCAAGGTCTGATGATGAAGCCGGAAGATAGGCACTGGCATTCCATGATATAATATCGTATCATAGTCTTGTTTGCACTTGTGAGAAAGGTCACGTAATGGACTTTGAACACGATCAGATTTCAAGGTTATAACAAACCTATTATATTTTTTTGGTTTTTACGTGCTTTTATAAAAGCGTGTTTTTAGTGTTTTTTTTTTAAACTATTAATTTATTTAGTTTCACCTGAATCGTTATTACTCCACCCTTTCACGTTCGTCATTTTCGATATCACCTCAATTTTTATTCATATTATATTTCCCTAATGTTTCATATCATTAGAATCGGAATGAGTATACCGCCCGGAAAATTTCAAAGGCATGTTCAAAGCGCGTTTCGTACAACCGCAAACGTGTGTAATTCAAATTCGCCAACGAGCGGGTCGCCACCGCTCGTTCGCTTGAAGTATGCCCTTGGGATTTTCGCTTTCGTTGATTAAATCCACTTCGAGAGCTTAGGATTACATACAGTCATGCAATCAAAAAGTACACAACGCTTTAAAGTCGTTGTTGTTGTTGTTGTTGTTGTTGTTGTTTTTAGATGCGGAAGGAAATTGGGCAACCAGTAGCCTAATAGTATCCCCTAGGTAGTTACATATACGAGGGGTGTCATTTGATATGGGTTAAACCGCCATCACAGGGAGTTAAAACGACATCAAGCTATTCTGTCTTCCATGGAGTGAACGTAAAAGCTTTTACGGACAATAAGCTGTTACGGTGCGCAGACCGACCAGGAGTGCCAGAATGTTGACTCCTGGGGGAACTAGCCCCCAGACTCTTACCCGTTGACTCCTGCTGACTCCAGAGTCTTACCCGGGCCGCCGGATGGGTGTTGACCCGTGAGTGTGACCGACCCCGAACAAATGGGTCTTCGTGGCCAACTCAGCAAGGGCCCATTAGCTCCCAAAAGGTTGCTACTGGCAACACGTATGTCCCATAAACTTTCCGCTTTAGATTTATGGGCATCGCTGGGTCTCTCAGGATGTACGCACGGTTTCTCAAGGCCACCCAAGTCAATCCCACGTACTTTAAATTCGTTTTTGAAAACTTGTAAAGCACATTTTTAGGGTTTTTATTCAATTGCACGAGCTAAAATTATCACGACTGCTTTTCTGTCAACTGGGACAAAGGACGTGACATAATGCTTGAATTTAGTATCTCTCTAAATATTTTTTATTACTTATTCCAAGGAAGCAAGACATAATATAAATATGTAGCCTACAGGACCAGCGTCTTTCCTGTGGATTATTTACGAAACAATTTTATGTATATTTCAAAGCCTGATAGGAATGAAAGGGTAGATGACGTTAATTAAGGCAACGTGCGTATTTAAATTATACAAATGGGTAATTATATTGGTCATTTTATTTATACATAACTTATTATATTGCTCAGCGTCGTGCTACAATTTGGCAATCAGTATTTTGCTATGAAACCCAACGTGTAGATGGCGCTCATAGTACTAAAATATAAAAAATATATATATATATTATTATCTTCAATATGGCGACTACGTGGTATAACAGCGCTACTAATATGGCGCTCTAAACACGCCTATAATATATAAAAATTAAAAACAATTTTCATTAAAAAAAACATACTTTTTATTGTCTTGATATTATTTACATTAAGATGGCAATCTTTAATTTGATATACAGGTTCCAATATTTAATAATTACGCAATATAATGTTCAATTAGACTAAGATATGGCATTCTATCCCTACGTAGTATTTCTGTGATGTAATCAGCCTATATGAAAATGAGATAGTTGGCACTATCAATTCAAAGGTATTATTGTTTCCACTGATTAAATTATTGAGTTTTTTATAAGCAATTAATTCTTTTTAAATGTTATTATAGATGGGGAAATAAATTCATATTAAAAACATTCATTTTAAATGTTATTATAGATAGTGAAATAAATTGGTATTAGTTAAATCATTGACTTTCACACCTCGGTAAATAGGGCGTGAGTTTAATTATATTGATCGAGTGGTCTTTTCTAAGCACTGTTGTATTGTATACAACTTCGTTGTATTCAACGAAGTTGTATTGTATACAACTTCGTTTTTTACGAAGATTCTGTTATTTTTCTTCTTTTAATGCAAATCTTTCTTGCTTAACTTATTTGAAACGCATTCACAGCAATCTTCAAGTAAAAAATCGGTTGTCTGTAATGTCGGTTTACTGATGATAATTGAACGTGACAACGTCATAAGAAAATACTGATGGAATGGTTGTTCTTGAAGCAGTTTCAATTAAGATTCTGATATTGTTTATTACAAACACCCAAAAATATATGCTTTTATACTCACCGATTTGACTACAACATGTAAATGTATTATTGTATAGCAGTATAATTGTATAATTGTTTATTGTTTAAAGTTTATTGTTTTTTTTAATTTGAAAGTTTGAAATCTCAAACTGTTAAATAACGGTTTGAGAAGCGTTTGAGCACGCTGCGCCATCTAGCGGTAGGTAATACGTCGTAAATAAACAATATCAGCGACATTTTACCAACCGCTAGTTAGCGCATCGTAATGATAGCTTTCATACTTTTTTTTTTTTTTAATAAAAGTTGCTTACCTCGTTGCACTTTGTTGTATCCACAAGAAAATTGTCCGTTCAGTAATAACATTCCGTATATCAAGAATACATATAAAATTATGTCAAGAATTTAAATCAATCTAGTGATTTTCATTCGTACTATTTCAGACTGAGGTTAGTAAAGAATTCTTGTCGCAACCGGTAGATAGCAGCATTTATATTGAATAATAAATATAATAAAAGGAACGCCTCAGAGCGAGGTAACGGCGCATAAGTCATGTTTTTTCGTGCGTGCAGCCTGCCCATCGAATTATAAGACGTTGTCACGTCAAAAACTCGGTAGCCATTTTTGTCATTGGAATGCGCTTCTCTGATTTGTTCAAGTGGAGATGTGCAAAATTTTGAAAAATAATCGGTTGTGTCACCATAAATGCGCTTATTTTTCGCTTATTTTCCAAAGGCTTGTCATACGCTGAAGGTCTGCAACGCCATGGTTTAGAGACATTAGAGGACTGACGAGTAGTATCAGATATGTCGTTTCTATATAAAATTGTTCATACTGTGTTGGATAGTCCATACCTCCTGAGTAGGGTGAGCATACGAGCGCCTTCCCGACTCGCGCGCGCTCACTTAACTTTTTGCGTACCAAAGTTCAACACTAACTATGGTTCCAATTCCTTATTGCCGCGCGTTATGCATGCATAAAATATATTCTTTAACGATATTGACATATTTATCCACCAAAATAGACGATCCTTTGTTAAGGAGGTACGTAAAAAGCTGATTATCTGATCACATTGAATTAGCATGCACATACAAGCACTCACAAGCACATTCGCACTACAGATACACACACCCACACACACATAATACACGCACTCACGCACACATACACACACCCTATTACACAAACAAACACCAACACCCATACACGCGCACATTGCTATTTTAACTGTTAGTTTTAAATTCGTTTTGGTTTTCTTTGTATTGTATTGTTTATCATATTTTGTAATCCTTATATAGCAAATAATTTAAAACATCATTGGCTTTACTACTAATATATATTATGCTTACATGTTATTTTTTATGCTGTATGTTTTTACAAAAATAAAATAGTATTGAGCGTGATGTCCCTTCGGGAAGGTAGTTGACTTGATTTAAAGGAATAGTCAGCGACGAACGCGGATAGTGAGACTTCAACGCATTAAACACGTTCTATCCAATCGTTCTGACAAGCAAACAATAAATATGATCTCCCTCCAACAAGGCACATGTTTATTTGTACCATTCGTACCAAATTTCAAGTATGTAAGTCCAATATTACTGGATTTAAACATGATTAGTGCGCGCCTGGTGGACCAATTTCAAACACAAACTTTTACACTCTTGCCACGACAAAATTATGCCTGCATTACAATTTTTAGCTCAATCGGTTCAAGCGTTTTACGCTATCGTGGATAAATACACACAGATACACAGACATACAAACACATAGACAGACTTCCGTCTGTAAATGGTCCTAATCGTCTCAAGGGGGCTCAAAATAGATATATACATCTCCATCTCGAAAAAAAATAATATATACTGTAATAATACTTTTAGACCTCGTTGGTTGGTGGGCAGGGAAATTAATAGAACGCGAATACATTTAAGCCCTTTGTATGTTCTATCAGCTTATTGCAGTCGTTTAAGTAAAATACTATGCAAGATAGTGTCAAATACCTACTTTAGATCGACAAAGAGGCTAATAAACATTTCGCCATTATCCAAGCTGTTGTTTCAAATTTTTTGGCCCCCACAACAAAATCCGCTGTGCCTATAGTTTTCGTTACTAGAGTCTACGTTATCAGGGCCCGAGGATGGACTTTTTTTTAGGCTGCCTATTGTTTCAAAAACTTCCTCCTCGGTCGTTTAGCAGATGGAAAGATTCAAGATAATATTGACGATCTTGGTTGTCGTATTCAAAATCAGATGATCAAACGAAAGTGGACTAAAAGTTCAGTGAGTCCAGAGGCTACTTTTGGGCCAATATTGGCAAAGTAGTTTTTGGCAGAGTATACTGTAACAGCCCTTAAGTACCGTTACATTTGATCAACAAATGCATCGATTTCCAGTGAAATACACTGACACAATTCAGCTATTATTTTGACTCGTGCAGCAATGAATCAGTACGATGAAACAATACTTTTACTCGGAATATTTCGGATTGCATCATTTCCCGGCCTATATAAACCGGCGAAAAAGCAACCAAAGTATAACTCCTCGAGTGGTCACGTCTCCGGGATAGCGACGGCACACTTCGGTGTCCCGGCTTCTTGGTCACTGATCATTCCCCGAGTGATCACCTCCCCTAAGGTTGCGACGGCATACTCGGTACCCCTCTCACGAGGTCGCTCAACGAGTCCGGCTCCTTGGTTTCCTTTGCTTATCTTTCCCAGTCACGAAGCATCAGTCTTTAATCCCACAGACTCGAGCCGTGCCCAGTACAAGATACTAGGAGCACAAATACAATCCTCATCCATATACCCTCGTAACTGCAGTCGCGCATCAATACACTCACGACGACGTAACCTGCTCGGGAAGCGTTATAACTGGCAATATCAAACTTTCAATCGATTCAATAAATACCTTCTACTTCACTCAAAACCGCCTTTCAATACGGAAATAAATCGTAAGTTGATACCACCACCTCACACCGAACAACTTGGAGTCTAGTGAGGGGTGGTCCCTCACAATATTATCTTTTATTATTGTATCATAGGCGGATGGACACTAAGCAGCCTGAAATACCTGTTAATATTAGTGTTCACCTGGTAATTTATAAATTCACCACATTTCAAGTTTATAGGTTCAATATTTCTAGATCTAGGGCTCAAATTCAAGAAGAGAGCGCTTTAGTGAATTATGAGCAGGATCGCTTTCGGAATATTTGAACTGCTCTGTTATTCTCATGATAAACTCAGTTAATAATGTGTTTCTTAAAATTTATATTTCCACGAATGGTGAACTAGAACAATAATTTAAAAATTAAAAACATGACTGCCGGTACAAAAAGTCAACTTTTGTATTTATCATATAACAAGGTAGATAGGACGAGTAAAGTAAAGTATACTAAATGGGCAGTAAAATTTCCTTTCTAATCATAATCATAATCATAAGTTTTTTATTCAAAATAGTACGAAATCGTAACTTTTTGACGTCAATAATGCATAACATACATAAATGATATAAAAATTAAATTATTGTGACATTATAACAAATTATTTTGACATATAACGTGATATAAATCATCGAAGTAACCATTATATTTCCAAGGGTCTTTGTCGTCCAGATAATCATTTATTTTATAGTAGCCCTTTGAGTACAGCTTCTTCTTAATAAATGACTTAAATTGTATCACAGATAAATTTTGCATGTTTTCACTCAAAACCGCCTTTAAATATGGAGATAACTCGTAAGTTGATACCACCACCTCACACCGAACAACTTGGAGTCTAGTGAGGGGCGGTCCCTCACAATACAAATCTCTCTGCAATATTGGATTAGTGATTATTGGCATAGTTTATAAACCTCTCTTAATTTTCTTGCAAAGTTAACTATCATATCTCTTTCATGTTTCAGGCGGCTAATATATCTTTTTAAACTATTAGGCTCTTATAATTATAATTAATCCCCTTTTAAGTAATGTCTTTAAAATCATCTTAGCCATCTCTTTACGACATAATATAATAACAAAATAATAGGCATGGGTTTTCGCTAGGATGGGGTTTTACTGTGATTCAATATGGTACTAACTTTTAAACACAATAAAAAGTCGGCTTCGTTAATGAGCTAGACTTGTTTTTCGTATCTTCTTGCGCAAATAATCAAATTATGAATGGTCTGATAATGCTCAAAGGGAGGCACTCGGCCGAAGACATGCCAATGGAATAGCAATTAGGCAGTGAGAGTTTATAATAAGAAAATGTATTTTTGTTCAGACTTGGAAATATTCTGTGTGTTCATAATTCTTCCTCTTCTCCTTGGTTGGTGGACCGGGAATGTATCTCTTTACCGGAATAATTTTTAAGTTAATATAGATTTGGAATAAATACACCTTAAAAGCTAAATTTTAAAGTTGGTTGCAATCATTTAACTTATTCTATATATTTTTTAATCCAACACGAGTCACTGCCACGTCAGCCACTGGCCTCAATAATATATTTTGTAACTTTTTTGTATCACAAACGAAGCAGTTATCTATTATTAAAACCAGATCATATCTGTCAAGTTACAACTTTCTACATAGATGACAGACTTAAAATTTAAAGTGAAAATTTTGTGGACCAATCAGAGAAACAACTAAGAAACTTGCAAACATATAAGAAACTGGTGATGTATAAAAAGAAATCAGCTATGTCACTCCAAGACATTCCAAGCAAACAAGCCCCCCATCCACGTGCCAATCCCCTCAAAATCCCCCCCCCCCTCGGTAATTGAGTAAGTGATTCTTCACGCAAATGTAGTATATTTGCAGTTTTTTGTAGTATTTCCGTGGTATTCAAATGGCTTTTTTTCCAATATGATGTAGTATTTTATTAAATATGGCAGAATTCAAAAAATACTTGTATAAGAGAACTTCCATTCGCCCACTTTGAGAAATGCATTTCTAGACGTATTCACATTAAATGTATTTTTTACATTAAATGTAGTACATTAAAAGACGTATTCACATTAAATGTATTTTATAAACATAGTTATACATAAATAAGTACTTTTTCATACCTCTCATTGTGGTAGCATGCGGGGGCACGATCGGCACTTCGTCTGCTGATTTGTGCCTCGCTGGCGGTCCTCTTCTGGGGCTGAGCGCAAGGCCGGCCACACTGTCCGCCATATCGACCACATACTGGCCAATCGAGCTAAAGAAACTCATCCTTAAGCCAAGCACGTACAACTCAACAGGACACGGGAATTCTAGGACAGTCGGCAATCATGCAAATCGTTTGTGCGTATCCTGCGAACAACAGAGAAATTACACAGATTAAAATATTATAAAGGAACATATATGTAGTTGTAATGGGTAATCTATCACGGTAAAGTAATTGATTACATATGTAGGGTATAAAATTGCTCAATGTCGTACTACGTTTTGGCACCTACGATTTTACTACAAAACACAACGTGTTATACAGCAGATGGCACTTATAGTTCCAAAAATTGTATAATCGTATATGAAATCGAAGGCTATCGCGGTTTTTTGACATTATAAATAAGATATAAACCATTGTCTACCCTAGACAACGGCGGTTGCTACATCGCCGAAACGTCTGGTGATACAATCTTCAGGCGTACTATTTTAATACTATTTCTATAAAGAAGTCAATAGTATTATATTTCTATAAAGAGTACGTACAAATTATAACAAATTACATTAGCTAGCTTAACCGGACTGCCAACTGTAAAAAACTTTTATCAATAATAAAAGTGTTTTTTATACGTTGGACAATGCTTTTGCCACTGCCTATACCTCTCCCGCTCTTTCTCATATATTTTCACACGTCACAGTAGTGTCGACTCACTTCCACTTTATCGATGCGACCAAGCATTGGCTAACGTGTAGAACGTGCATTGTACTAATTTAATCAAAGTTTTCCATATGGCGGGCGTCTTTACACACTTAAGACGTCACCAATGGATGACCGCTTACTTGCTTGTATAGAAAAGGTCCTTTTTTGTATAGAACATGTATTTTATGAGTGATTCTGAGCCATCACAGACTCAGGCAGTTCGACTTAAAAAAGAATTGAATAATAACTTCAAAATACAAGAAATACTATTCTCTGCGATTTCATTATTCTTCTAAAGGCTGAACCCATTTAACGGTCCCTTTCATCCCATTTGTTTATTTAATCGTTAAATTATTTCAGTCCCCTGGCAGGAGTTGAAAGCGTAAGAAGCCATACTTCTGCCAGCCAAGAAGAAATGTTACACAAAAGAGGCGTTCTTATTCGGAATACTCGGGGAATTGAGGAAAACATTTAAATTACGCGGCAACTGAATGCCCATAACATGCGTATAATGTAGCCAAGCGTATTTCACTGTAATTACATTATTTACGTAGGAATTTAAAACTGATTATTGGACCATAAAATGGGAGGCAAATCGCGCATCGAAATATATGAACCTATAGAATTTGTTGTATTATCCTGATTGTTGTCAATTTTTCCGACAATTATTTCTTTTTTTTAATTCTACAGACTTGGTCAATAAATCGTGTGCCTGTGAACCATTTGTTACATCATTCCCAGAGATATCGTGGTGATCAAGAGCTCTTCTGACGGAACCAACAATATCTTCAGAAACTCTTTTTTCATGACCACTTTCCGTAAAAGAACATTTAGAATTATCAAATTTGAGTTTCGAGGAAAACAGATTGTGTGGGTAATTTTGTTTTCATCCCATCTATTCGAAAAGGACGACTTGGTTCGCCTTTAAGTGCGCCCAAAAGTGGTGTTTTCTATAAGAAACTTTATAAGTGCGCCGCAATTATCTTTACGGCTCACTTTTTGAATAAGTGCGCCGCAATTTATCTTTGCGGCGCACATTTTGAATTTGGAACATTTTAGTCTTCAGCGCCGAAGAAATCGAACGCAAATATTGTTTGAATAAAGACTGGCTGGTACGACGGCCCCTAGTCGCGCCGCCGGCTGAATAAAAAAAAACAAATGGAATTAAAAACGCGCGAACGTCAATTATTTTTGTCGCCCGCGTTTTCGACAATTTTCACGGATTGTAAGAGATCTACATTCAAACAACGAGATTCACCGTCACATTTTCCTCAAAATGAGCCAGATTCGGACATTATGTATTTCAAACACGCAGAATATGAAATCTACAACAATCTCAATTCCTTATAAAACTGTAACAATAAATTTTCATAATTGCGAAAATGTCTCAAATGTAAATATAAGTGTTTAGTTGTTTTATTATTAGATAGTATTTAATTATCTATGTTTTATTAAATAATAATATTACAATAAAATATGAGGCGCCTTTTATTTTCTCATAGAGGGCGATGAAAAGTAGAGTGTATCACTCGGTCGCAAAATATTTTTGGTTCGGGCGCTTTTTTGAATCCCTCGCTACGTTCAGAATTCTATTAAAGAATCCCTCGCTACGCTCGGGATTCTACTCTAGAATCCCTCACTTCGCTCTGGATTCAAAAAAGCGCCCTCGCCGTAAAAATATTATTTTGCTCCCTTGTGATACAATCTACTATTGGCATATCTTGTGATTTGGGGTCAAAGTTAAAAATTCAAAGTTCAAAGTTTATTTATTCCAAAAAACCCGGTAAGGGTATAGAACTTACAATTAATAAATACATTTTTTATAATATTCATATTTTAAACATATCATATATCTGGCAAAAATAAAATTAAATCACGTTAGAAATCTGAAAGTCAATAAACTATACAAAATCAACCATTACATTGTCTAAATATTAAAAAGATCATTTAGAAATATCAAAAATAGAAATACCAAATCCAAAAATAAAAAAATAAAAAAGTATAAATCTTTAAATAAAAAAAAACAAAATTAATAATAATAATCAAGGAATCCAATTTGAAAAGCATCAAATAATAATCAGAGTAAAAATATAAAAATAGAAGCAATAATTCCTAAATCATGTTACATAATCAGTAAGTAAATTGTCTATAAAATTAAGTGTTCAGAATAGGATTATCACAGGACAGAATAGGTCGTCTGAAAAGAGATGAAGAATTGTTGTCTCAGGCTTTAATATTTTTATCAATTTTATTAAGGTGATAATATGAGCCCGCTGGCTCGTGGCAACTGTTATCCGCAACTGAACGAAAGGACTGGGAATTGTTTCTCTAGTAAACCATACCTGTAAAATCAAACTGAAATTTTAGATAATCCTTAATTTTATAATTTTTCACAAAGACTTCTTAGCAATATCTCATACATCTTAAAATTTCGAACTACAGTATGCATGGATTTAGTAATTATGTATATAACTGAAAAGCTCAAATAGTAAAAACAAAAAGTAAAAGAAAAAAATACAGTAAAAGGATAAAAAATACACTCAGGATAAAGTCACTCACGGCACACCATTGTGCCGCGAGTATCATCCTGGTGTGTCGCCACTTTTTACACGACTTTCCGACAAAAAAGATAGTTGTTAAAAGAATATGTAAACCATTCTCGAACATCTTTAAAACGCTTTACTTTTCCTATGTTCGCTTAGAGTTCGCATCGCAGATTTGGAATCCGCAATATGGCGTGTATAAAAATAGGGTGGAGGGCGTCCAAAGACGTTTTACTAGATACCTGGACTATCGTGAGCACTTGGGACTTGGAACCTACGAGAGCAGGCTGAACTATTTCAGTATGTGTTCACTGGAAGACCGCCGCACAGAGGCTGATATGACATTATTGTATAATATAATACATAACAAAATTGACAGCCCTCATTTAGTGAAGAAACGATCATTGTCGGTTCCGCCACGAAGGGTTCGCTCTCCTCGTACGTTCGAAATCCCTCGTGTGAACACTAGTTACGCCCAAAACTCTGTTATGCACCGCTTGATGGCCACATACAATAGTCGATTCTAAGATATCGACATTTTTTACTTGAATCAACCTAAATTCAGCGAGGCTGTCCTTAGTCTAGGAAGTGATAGTAAAAGTACCGATAGCAAAAGCTAGTAAAACTAGGGAATTACAAGTGTGGAGCATTATTTGCCATTTATAAGCACCAACGTGCATTGACTGAATTTCATTGGCTAGTTTAGTACTGTAATTTTCTGAAAAATCGCACAGAATTAGGGCCTTCATTTCATTCTAACCGTTTAAACACTCTTGGTATTTTTGCTGCTGTTTACAGTTTTCAAAATATTTAATCAAGGCTTTAATGGTTCCATGTCTCAAGGTTTTTTGTAACCACATTCTAGTCGATTCCTTCTTCAGTCTTTTTGTACATTTGAAGATGTCGACTACAACGGGCGAACTCGTCACCTGACGAAGTATTAACGATAATGATCGTTTTGTCTCCCGTGAGCTGAGCGCAGAAGACTTTGGGACGATAAAAATCTACCGTTTAGCAAAGCCTCGTACCCGCCAGAGGCCAACGACTTACGGCGAGGCACTAAGAAGGTAATCCAGTTAGGCCACCTTACCCCTGGCTACCAGTTTTGGAAAAATATCGCCGCCTGGAATTAACCTACTGGATACCTCCGTCCTCCCGACTGGTTACAGAACCGAAGACGCTTGCGCGGCCTCTACCTGTTGTATTACAACGGTAATTCGATATAAATTTATCACAGACTTGGGCGTCCATTGCCCGTAATGCCACACGGGATCGAGTGGCCCATATGTTGTTTCAAGCGTAGCATGACAACAGACCAACACCCACCCCGCTGCTTAAAGTAAAGTATATTTCCATAGTCTTCACACTCCTTGGTTGATGACGCACGGTACGCAAACCGCCCAGTATCGCCGGAGGGCAATCCGCCAGGCGAAATGGATCCACAAGCCGCAAGGTCTGAGACGCGAGAGCCCTACCAGGGGTAGTCTCGCTCACAGGGAGGCTACTGAATAGGAGCTAAATCGTGAGTTGGGCCAAGCCGAAAACACAGTGGATCTTATGGCCCAAACTGCACGAAGCTAAGTCTCCTTGTACGTATTTTTATGGTCGATACACTCCCACAGTATCCGTTACGTTACGTAGTAAACAAGTTTTAGTTGTTCGCAAGCCTCACACTCGCTATTCATGCATTGATATGACTTCAGGACAAATTTTATCTTTGTCACTTTTGCAATTTTGTCACAATTTCTTTTTGTGCAGAGCAAATAATAATATAGTCATTCGAAGGTGGCATGTTTTACGCACGTGCATGTATCTCTATTTTGAATTCCCGGAGGTAAGACGTAGAATGGCTTGGGCTTGTAAAACGTTCAAAATATCTTTCAGGTCTTCTTTAGGTCCTTTTTAACTAACCAAAAATTCTATTTTTCCCCTCAGTTATTATTTTCAAAGTTGTATAATTTCTACATAATGAAATAAAATTTATGGAAAATGAGCACCTTCAATCTTAAGTCCATTAAGAAAAATAATTTACCTTAAGCCGTAGAGTGTATGCAAATTTAGCACTTATTTGGTAAGATTTCTTTGAGAATGGGGCCAGACATTTTAATTTAATTTATTTATTCTATTTTACATATACATTAAAATGCAAGAGAATAAAATAAAATAAATTTACGTCCCAGAAAATACCGTTATGTGCTTCTGAAATAAGATGAACATCTGTCTGAGCCAACGTTACATAGCGCATACTTCAAATGCAAATGTTTATCTTTCTAATATGCTAAGCAAAATGCCATCGAACCCGCCTTGCTAGGCGATGTGATAAAGCTAGCTCATTTTCAGAGTCCCACTGGGTTGTGTTAATAGAAAAATGTTGATATTTGAAATCAAATATTTAAGCCGCAGACTATATATATTCTACAAACGCGATACCGCTCTTTTGCCCTATTGGAGTCGCATTCATACGAACTCCGCCCATACTCCGCACATACGGGGACCTAATGGGCCCATTCGGGAGCTAATGGGCCCATGATGAGGTGGCCACGATGACCCATGTGTTCAGGGTCGGTCACACTCACGGGTCAACACCCATCCGATGGCCTCCACGCATGGGGTGCGAACCCGGGTAGGACACTGGGTCAACCAGTCTCCCCCGGGAATCAAACCTCTGGCGCTCCTGGACGGTCTGAACACCGAGCGGCGCAAGCCAATCGACTGTGCTCTCCGACTAACAGTCGGGGGAGTCTGGGAACTGTATTGTTTCCTATAGAGCGGGGGTGGTTGTCTACCTTACGGCGACTGCTCTTGAAATGACCATTGGCCATCCGATCCCGGTTCAGAGTCGGGAAAAGGACGCCTTGGTCCGCGATAGATTCGGTGCACACCGTTTCACCGCTTCGTAAGGGAGAGGACCGCGCAAGCGACCTCGAACTCGGAACCAATCGAGAGACCGGAGAAATCTGGTCACAATTGGAAGTGAGGGCGCGAGTATCTCGAGCCCGCCGGGTTTACTCCTGGCTCACTCGCGGTAAGGCGTTGGACTCTCACGGGTTGTGACGTAGCTGGACGTAGGATTGTACTGTCCAAAGTCTTCTACGTTCACTGCAGGGTGACAGAACGACTAATCGTTAAAACGTCATGTGGTGACGGGCTCGCCCGTTGTAGTCGACACCGCAAGATACGGGGACCTACCTGTAAAACGGCGACCATTTTTACAGTGATACCACTGATACCACTGATACAAATGGTCGCCGTTTTACAGGTAGGCAGATGATTTGATATTGAATGAACTGAAATGAACCTCAAGCGATTTATGACTTACAGGGGTACGCAACGAGCAATTTTCGAAAAACATAGTCATACGGATAAAACTTTTATATAAAAATAGTTTTATATTTTTTTGCCAGAAATTTAGACACACAACTACTTTTTATAAAAGCAGTCGTATGATTTAAGTATATTACAAGAAATTTATTTATTTATTTATTTATTTATATTTCACACACATTTATAATACTAGATTAATAAGATTAAAATCTACCTTGCTGGAGTAATGCCCGTACTAAGGTAGACTTTTATGTATTCTTTTTTCCTTTTTTTTTTTAGTTGGTAAGTGTGACATAATGTAGCATTGCTTTACGTGGTAGCTCTATATTTACACACATTTTACATATACTTATAATTTAGTTAATTAATTAACTACAAAACCTTTCTCAATAATCGAGAAACCTACAGATTGGATTCTGGAGGTTGATTCGGTCTCTAAGCAGTATAAATTCCCTGAAAGTCTCGGATGCACGCACAGCCCTCCGTCCAGATATAACTCTTTACTCTCTATCTCGGAAGGTGGCTCTTATTGTAGAATTAACTGTTCCATGGGAATCAAATATCCCAAAAGACCATGAGTACAAATTAAATAAATACCATGATCTTGCAAATGCCGTAACCCGGAACGGTTCACTGTTCACCTTCACGCGGTGGAAGTTGGCGCTGGTGGCCTGCCAGCTAAATCTCTATTTCACCTCTTTAAAGATCTTGGCCTTTCCAGAAAAATAAACAACTCTTTCTTAGAAAAATTATCTAAAACTGCGATTTGCGCATCTCAAATTCTATGGCTTCGAAGGGGGAGTGAATGGGTGGTAAGGTGAACGCTCACATGTGGCAAGACAGCTGTCCTAAACCTACCACAGCCGGTTCGTAAGTCCGGAATCCACTGCTCACCCCCCAGAAGTGTAAAAAATAGTATTATGATGGGCCCGACTCCGGTCGGTGAATTCCATGGCAGCTCCGTTTGTATTTATTTATTATATACATAATAATTATTAAATAATCATATATACACATACACATATAAACATATACATCTACACATTTACATACACATATATGTCTAGGACTCGGAACTCTTTAAATAAGTGGTTGCTGGAGAACCTAAAAGGCTTTTTATTTATTACCCTAATTATTGACTTTTGAGCCTTAATCAAGGGATATAGAGCTGAAAGTGACGCGCCACCCCATCCAAGGATCCCATATGATAGTATACTATTGACTAAAGCGTAATAGATAGTTTTGATTAAGGGTTTTGAGATTACACTCCTTAGTACCATAAATATGTGAATAAGTTGGCGGACTTTTGATGCAGTACGTTATTAGATTACTTTTGGTTACCTATAAACAATTTAGATATTAAATGGGAATATGACTTAATAAACTGTCAGAACTATTAATTGAATATATAGTCAGATAGTCAGAAGTGGTTACATTATTAGTCACATACATAAACAAATAAACAATCACACATTGCATACAGTGTTGGTGTAAGAAGATACGAGATCAAAAATACTAGTACTGAATAAAAGAGCTAAAAACCCCAAAGCATTATTAAATAAAAATTTAACTAACTCTATGTTTTGACAGTTTTTTAATATTTCTATTTGTATCTCAGTAAAATTAATAAAAAATTTGTGGTAAAAAAGCGTTATTGTTGTTTCTCATAATCTGGGGATTTGGATGTTAAGTTTTAACTAAATAAAATAACAATATGTAAAATATGCCTTTCGGTTTATTTGAAAAAATATATATACAAAAAAAATACATTACAAAAAAAAATAATTATGGAAGGCACGAGGAGCATTCTCATATAACCTCTGTATTACACAAAGTATACTGATTAGCGTATATATTATTATTGAGTAATATAATGTTCGTATCAAATATATAAAATTTACATACGTAGTAGTACGTACGCAACTTTAGCATTCCATTGTGTAACTATTTCTTCTACTGACAAACATTTTTTGAAATGTTTGTCAGTGAACGAATTCCCCACGGCAAAAATGTTATTACCTACTATTATTTCTATAATTTGAGGATTTATTTATAAAATAATGTTACAATATATAAAAGTATTAACTAACAGATCACATTTAATGTAAAAACCGTAAAATCTTAAGAAATTATCTTGACAAACCGCTGTTGATCAGTGGAAAATATTTTTGAACTTACTTTACGAGGTGATTTTCGGTGACGATTGCTGAGAGACTAACAAATAAATCATGGCCGCAGCCCTACAGAGCATTTCGATATTGCTAGCATTAAAAACCAATTTCAGGTTGTTAAGGCATTTTCTATTATTTGCTTAAACCGCCCTACCTTTGAATTATTATTCAAAAAGTAGCTAAAAATCGTTGGGGTTTTTCATTAGATTTTTAAATACCAATACTTGTTTACAATATACCAGAAAACTTTTTTATACAATAGACCCATTTATGACTTTTTTTTGTATTTAGAATCGTAGGAACAATTTGACGTATCACGTACGCTTTGTTGATTTCGTTTTTTTTGTTGTTTTTTAATTTCCTGGCAAACGAAAGTATTGTGAATGCACTTGAGCTGTGTGTCTGTGTGTATTACGATTGAGCTGAAATTTAGTATGCAGGCATCATTTGGTTATGGCAAGTTGAATTGTGGTTGACATCGGTCCACCAGGAAGAGTGAACTACACATATACATCTCGAAATATCGGACTTAGAGACTTAAAATTTGGTTTGAAGATGCCTTGTTGGGCCGAAATTGTATTGAATTTGTTAGAATATCGCATATACAAGCTACAATAATATATTTTTTAAATTCCGCTACACACTTTAATTAAATATTAACGACATTGGCGCTTGGCCCTAACCAGCCCTTTAACCGAGAAATGAACCGCGCCACCTAAGGCGTCGCAATGGAACACAACCGGGTTCATCCGCCGGCTGAGAGAGGGCTCTAATCGATTTTATTTATGAAATGTATATTCAGATTAAATCAGTCCTTGGCTACTTGCTAGGAAAGTATTGGGGTGATAATACCGATTTGTTTAACTCACGCTGCTCATTGAGATTAAAACTAGGGCAATTGTTAGGGGTTTATAATGGGGGTTATACGCGTTGGTTAATATCCGAAAAAAAAACAAGCATATCTTGATAATTTAATTTCGTCATAATACATAAATAAGTCGCACGCAAGAACACATATACGACAGATTAAAAGTTTACGTAGGAAAATATGTATATAAACTGTCGTATATTTTAACCAGCGCCGGATTTAGACTTAATAAGGCGCAAAGCTATTTGAGCTACTGCTGCAGTATATTTAATTAAGTATATATGAAAATTGCTCACTCGAGCATATTTTTTGGGGGCTCCCAAGAAAGCCCTAAGCTAAAGCTTGTATAACTTATTCATAGATCCTGCACTGCTTTTAAATACTTTAGTTTGCGCGTAATCAGAAATGATAAATCACACAAACAAGTAACCAAGCAAACAAAAGAGATATCGAATATGGCCAAATATATTTCATAGATAGATAATTATTTAGGATAAAAAAAGTTAAGTAGAAATTGATCAGTTAACTTTTGAGTAATTAAGTTATGGCTTAACGGGATATATATGTAATAACTCTGATTATATAGGTTATAGGATTGCTTAATGCCGTACTACGATTTGGCAGCTAGGATTTTTCTACGAAACGTGCAGATGGTTCTCATTGTTATAAACATTGATTAATCTTCTCTTATATTCAAAAGCCTATTAAATGTTATAAACGCTTATAAAGTATCCTATCTCAAAATAAAATAACAATTTATTTAAATAATATTTACATAAAGATGTCTATTTTTTATTTGGTAAACCCAACTCCTCCTCCCCCCCAAACCCCCACCCGATAGTGATTGTGTCAAGTGACTATGATAGTAAAAGTACATATTTAAGATGGTAATTTTCCAAAATGATATAGCATTTTCTTAAATACATTTATTTTTTTCCCACATCGCTTGCATACGAGAAATTCCAACAAAAAATTTTAAACGTGATTTCGGAACAACAAGGCATCTGTGTACCGAATTTCAAGTCTCTAACTGCAATATTTCGAGAATGAAGTATGAATAGCGCGCCCTCTGGTGGACCAATTTCAACTACATTTCAACTCTTGCCATAACCGAATGATGCCTGCATGCCGAATTTCAGCTCGATCGGATGAATCGTTTGGGCGCTATCGTGGAGAAATGCACACACACACACACTTACGGATACACAGACTCACAGAGAGTCTTCAGTCTGAGAATGGTCCTAATCATCTCATGGAGTGTCAACATGGATATTTTCGTCTTCTTCTCGATTTTTTAGTGCGTTCATAATCCTTTCCCTAGTGCCAGGAAAGGCAACTGGCAATGCCAAATCAGGCAAGCGAGACAGAATCACCGACCGAAATGGAAAAAAAACGCAATCACGCTTGTCTGCTTAATAGCGGCACTGGCACCTGCGATTGTTTCCCCATATTTCATAATTCACCCTTCCCCCCCCCCCCCCCCCGACCTGTCCAAACTCCAACCGCCCGTTACCCCTCCCCCCTCCCCCTTCCACACTTAGCTGATGAAGCGTGTTTCAATAGATTTTTTTCCCGTAATATCCAAGCGATGGAAATTAAATTTCAAAGTTGACGGGCGTCATATTGGAGACGGGCGTTTTTCAATCGGCCTCCTTAATAATCCATTATTGACTTGAGTCATTCTCTTGTGCTAACCTAATTTATAGGCTGTGCCAGAGGGATGGCATAACGCTCTCTCTCTCTCTCTCTCTCTCTCTCTCTCTCTTTGGATAACTAGAGTTCTCGACTACAACGGGGGAACCCGTCACCTCTGGAAGTTTTAGCGATATTAATCGTTCTGGCTCCGGGGATGTGAGCGCAGAAGACTTAGGACAAAACAGTCCACCGTCAAGTTCCGCCACATGCCCGTAAGAAGCCAACGCGTTACCGCGAGATAGCTAGGTAAGTCAACCAGCAGGCCGACACTCGTGCCCTTACTACCAGTTGCAACCAGATTTCTCCAGTCTCCTGACTGGTTACGGGTTCGAGATCGGGTTCATCCGATATCGGATAGCAGATGGTCGTTTAAAGAGCAGTCGCGGTGAGGTGAACAACTGCCCCAGGTCTATAGGAGACAGTACTGTTTCCAGACTCCCCCGACTGTCAGTCAGAATGCACTCCGCACGGTGCGCAAACCGTCCAGGAGCGCCAGAAGATTGACTCCTTGGGGAAACTGGCCCTCAGGCCAGAGTCCTACGCGGGCTCGCACTTCATACGTGGAGGCCGCCAGATGGGTGTTGGCCCTGAACAAATGGGTCTTCATGGCAAACTTCAACAGGGCCCATTAGCTCCCCCTATAGCTCTCTTTAGATATATGGAAGTTAAATTAAATATATCCAAAAGTAATATTAACTGCCCTACCTATACAAACGTTCGTGATACGTCTAATATATTATCGCCCGAATGCAACAAGCCGTATCACGTACGTTCGAGTACAAAAAAAAACCGAAACCCACAAAACGATACGTCACGTGTGTACGTGATACGTTAAATTGTCCCTACGATTCTAAATAAAAAAAACGCTAATAAATTGGTATATTGTACTTGTGAGAGTGGCCACCCTTCACTTGACTCCAGTTAATTGTGAGTGAAGGGTGGTTCTCATCAAGAAGTTTTCTCCGTTATTGAAAATCATTGTAGTTAAAGTTGAAGTATTTATTCAGAAGGTCTGTAGTAGGTTGCCAGTTCGTAACGCCTTGTTTGATATTTCGCCGGTGTGTAGGTAGTATGGGCGCGAGGTGAAGTCGTGGTAGTGTGTCCGAAGTGTGTAGTCGAGGAGCGAGGCTTGACGATCGGTATCGCGGATAATGCAGGTACTGCTTGATAATGAAGTGTAGTCGCGATAACTGCCCAACAGGGGAATGATGTGTAGCCGCGGTAACTGTCCACTAAGGGAATGATAAATTATGTGTCGAATGTACTGCGTTTTATATGGTATGAAGTGTGCAATAGTTATGAGTGGGGTGAGAAATAAGCGTGTTAATTCGTATCGATTAGAAGAAATGACATTAGTCATCGTTTGACTGTGCATAAAATGCCGAATTTAGTTGGAAATCAATTGCAGCTGACTCGTGTATATTCGAGCGTGTTTGCGATTTCGATTCTATAGAAATTACTTTTTTGTTTTGGGTATGTTGGACGGAGTCTCCAACATACTTAATCTGGCATATTGTAAACAATTATTGTTATTAAGAAAATTAATGAAAAACCGCAACCTTTTTTTTACCTACTTTTTGAATAATAACCCAAACTTAGGGCGGTTAAATGTATACATGTTTAGTTTTATT
>OX155960.1:14054184-14229182 GCA_944548615.1 Micropterix aruncella
TGATACAATCTACTATTGGCATATCTTGTGATTTGGGGTCAAAGTTCAAAGTTCAAAGTTTATTTATTCCAAAAAACCCGGTAAGGGTATAGAACTTACAATTAATTAATACATTTTTTATAATATTCATATTTTAAACATATCATATATCTGGCAATTATAAAATTAAATCACGTTAGAAATCTGAAAGTCAATAAACTATACAAAATCAACCATTACATTGTCTAAATATTAAAAAGATCATTTAGAAATATCAAAAATAGAAATACCAAATCCAAAAATAAAAAAATAAAAAAGTATAAATCTTTAAATAAAAAAAACAATATTAATAATAATAATCAAGGAGTCCAATTTGGAAAGCATCAAATAATAATCAGAGTAAAAATATAAAAATAAAAGCAATAATTCCTAAATCATGTTACATAATCAGTAAGTAAATTGTCTATAAAATGAAGTGTTCAGAATAGGATTATCACAGGACAGAATAGGTCGTCTGAAAAGAGATGAAGAATTGTTGTCTCAGGATTTAATATTTTTATCAATTTTATTAAGGTGATAATATGAGCCCGCTGGCTCGTAGCAACTGTTATCCGCAACTGAACGAAAGGACTGGGAATTGTTTCTCTAGTAAACCATACCTGTAAAATCAAACTGAAATTTTAGATAATCCTTAATTTTATAATTTTTCACAAAGAAAGACTTCTTAGCAATATTTCATACATTTTAAAATTTCGAACTACAGTATGCATGGATTTAGTAATTATGTATATAACTGAAAAGCTCAAATAGTAAAAACAAAAAGTAAAAGAAAAAAATACAGTAAAAGCTAAAATAGTAAAAGTACCGATAGCAAAAGCTAGTAAAACTAGGGAATTACAAGTGTGGAGCATTATTTGCCATTTTTTTAATTTATTTATTTAAATCCAAAATAAAAATTTACAATGTTGACATAAATAACACAGTGTAAAAAAGAGCAAATACTTAGTCATTGTTTGTGAAGCAAAGAAAGTACAGATTTGATGGATTATATCAGCTCCACTAGACTACAGTCTGTTCTGGAGTGATACCACACTTATATTTGTTACATAGTACATTTTTTTATAAATTTTCGGTTAAAATAAAAAATTTAAAAAAATTGCAACATAAATAAGAAAATTTGAAGAAAAAGACACCTAATATTAGTTAGTAAAGCGGTAATAATAAAAGGATAAAAGGGTAATTACCTACATAGGCATTAAAATATATAGATATATTTATATATAAATACACACTTATACATATAAAATATATATATACACATACACACACATAGATATATATACAAAATGTATCTACCTATATTCAATATATACTTTATATATACTTACATAATAATATATAAATAAACAAAAATAAATCATTGCAAAAACTTTTCTTTTTTATTATTTTAAGACACAATTTCCATGAGCTGCCTTTCGCATTCGCCTCTACTTTTTCCACGTAACCATTTTGTGACCTCAGCTTTGAAAGCGGTACTGGTTCTCAGCTTCTGCCCTTCGGTGAGTGTCGCAAGGAATGCATCATACATCCGAGGGGCCAGAAACAAATAATGTCTCTGGGCAAACCTTGTGTTCGTCCGAATTTGCTTCTGGGTTTGCTTTTTTCTTGTGTCGTGTTTGTGATCTAGGCTGGAATGCCGATCTGTGTCGTGGTGAAAATTTATTTATAAGCACCAACGTGCATTGACTGAATTTCATTGGCTAGTTTAGTGCTGTAATTTTCTGAAAAATTGCACAGAATTAGGGCCTCATTTTCATTCTAACCGTTTAAACACTCTTGGTATTTTTGCTGCTGTTTACAGTTTTAAAAATATTTAATCAAGGCTTTAATGGTTCCATGTCTCAAGGTTTTTTGTAACCACATTCTAGTCGATTCCTTCTTCAGTCTTTTTGTACATGTGAAGATGTCGACTACAACGGGCGAACTCGTCACCTGACGAAGTATTAACGATAATGATCGTTTTGTCTCCCGTGAGGTGAGCGCAGAAGACTTTGGGACGATAAAAATCTACCGTTTAGCAAAGCCTCGTACCCGCCAGAGGCCAACGACTTACGGCGAGGCACTAAGAAGGTAATCCAGTTAGGCCACCTCACCCCTGGCTACCAGTTTTGGAAAAATATCGCCGCCTGGAATTAACCTACTGGATACCTCTCCGTCCTCCCGACTGGTTACGGAACCGAAGACGCTTGCGCGGCCTCTACCTGTTGTATTACAACGGTAATTCGATATAAATTTATCACAGACTTGGGCGTCCATTGCCCGTAATGCCACACGGGATCGAGTGGCCCATATGTTGTTTCAAGCGTAGCATGACAACAGACCAACACCCACCCCGCTGCTTAAAGTAAAGTATATTTCCATAGTCTTCACACTCCTTGGTTGATGACGCACGGCACGCAAACCGTCCAGTATCGCCGGAGGGCAATCCGCCAGGCGAAATGGATCCACAAGCCGCGAGGTCTGAGACGCGAGAGTCCTACCAGGGGTAGTCTCGCTCACAGGGAGGCTACTGAATAGGAGCTAAATCGTGAGTTGGGCCAAGCCGAAAACACAGTGGATCTTATGGCCCAAACTGCACGAAGCTAAGTCTCCTTGTACGTATTTTTATGGTCGATACACTCCCACAGTATCCGTTACGTTACGTAGTAAACAAGTTTTAGTTGTTCGCAAGCCTCACACTCGCTATTCATGCATTGATATGATTTCAGGACACACGTTATCTTTGTCACTTTTGCAATTTTGTAACAATTTCTTTTTGTGCAGAGCAAATAATAATACAGTCATTCGAAGGTGGCATGTTTTACGCACGTGCATGTATCTCTATTTTGAATTCCCGGAGGTAAGACGTAAAATGGCTTGGGCTTGTAAAATGTTCAAAATTTCTTTCTGGTCTTCTTTAGGTCCTTTTTACCTAACCAAAAATTCTATTTTTCCCCTCAGTTATTATTTTCAAAGTTGTATAATTTCTACATAATGAAATAAAATTTATGGAAAATGAGCACCTTCAATCTTAAGTCCATTAAGAAAAATAATTTACCTTAAGCCGTAGAGTGTATGCAAATTTAGCACTTATTTGGTAAGATTTCATTGAGAATTTTAATTTTAATTTAATTTATTTATTCTATTTTACATATACATTAAAATGCAAGAGAATAAAATAAAATAAATTTACGTCCCAGAAAATACCGTTATGTGCTTCTGAAATAAGATAAACATCTGTCTGAGCCAACGTTACATAGCGCATACTTCAAATGCAAATGTTTGTACGCTTTGTTGATTTCGTTTTTTTTGTTGTTTTTTAATTTCCTGGCAAACAAAAGTATTGTGAATCACTTGAGTGTCTGTGTGTCTGTGTGTATTACGATTGAGCTGAAATTTGGTATGCAGGCATCATTTGGTTATGGCAACTTGAATTGTGGTTGACATCGGTCCACCAGGAAGAGTGAACTACACATATGTATATAGATCTCGAAATATCGGACTTAGAGACTTAAAATTTGGTTTGAAGATGCCTTGTTAGGCCGAAATTGTATTGAATTTGTTAGAATATCGCATATACAAGCCACAATAATATTTTTTTTTAATTCCGCTAACCGAGAAATAAACCGCGCCACCTAAGGCGTCGCAATGGAACACAACCGGGTTCATCCGTCTGCTGAGAGAGGGCTCTAATCGATTTTATTTATGAAATGTATATTCAGATTAAATCAGTCCTTGGCTACTTGCTAGGAAAGTATTGGGGTGATAATACCGATTTGTTTAAGTCACACTGCTCATTGAGATTAAAACTAGGGCAATTGTTAGGGGTTTATAATGGGGGTTATACCCGTTGGTTAATATCCGAAAAAAACAAGCATATCTTGATAATTTCATTTCGTCATAATACATAAATAAGTCGCACGCAAGAACACATATACGACAGATTAAAAGTTTACGTAGGAAAATATGTATATAAACTGTGAAAATATGTATATAATATGTATATAAATATGTATATAAACTAAACCGGATTTAGACTTAATAAGGCTCAAAGCTATTTGAGCTACTGCTGCAGTATATTTAATAAGGTATATATGAAAATTGCTCACTCGAACATATTTTTTGGGGGCTCCCAAGAAAGCCCTAAGCTAAAGCTTGTATAACTTATTCATAGATCCTGCACTGCTTTTAAATACTTTAGTTTGCGCGTAATCAGAAATGATAAATCACACAAACAAGTAACCAAGCAAACAAAAGAGATATCGAATATGGCCAAATATATTTCATAGATAGATAATTATTTATGATAAAAAAAGTTAAGTAGAAATTGTTAAATCAGTTAACTTTTGAGTAATTAAGTTATGGCTTAACGGGATATATATGTAATAACTCTGATTATATAGGTTATAGGATTGCTTAATGCCGTACTAAGTTTTGGCAGCTAGGATTTTTCTATGAAACGGCACTCATTGTTATAAACATTGATTAATCTTCTCCTATATTCAAAAGCATATTAAATGTTATAAACGCTTATAAAGTATCCTATCTCAAAATAAAATAACAATTTATTTAAATAATATTTACATAAAGATGTCAATTTTTTATTTGGTATAAAGGTTTCAATATATAAAAATAATATAATTGTTTCTGTGATGTAATCAGACTGTATAAAAATCAGTTGTGTCACCCCAAGACTTTCACTGCAGGCAGATAACCCCCCCCCCCCCCCCCCCCCACGTTTCCCCCGGCAAACCAAAACCCTAAACCCCGAACCACTGCGCAATTTCTTCCCCCTAAACCCCCTCCACCTAGCCAACTCCACCTCCACCCCCAAACCCCCACCCGATAGTGATTGTGTCAAGTGACTATGATAGCAAAAGTACATATTTAAGATGGTAGTTGGTTGGGATTTTTACCCGGTTTGCATAAACCCACTTAACTTGTGAATTTACGCGACCCCTTTTGTGCTGGGTAATTACCCCTTCGATTATCTTCAACGGTTTTCACCTTGGACTGTATTCAAATGGTAATCACTCACCAGCTAGGTTGGTTTTTCTCTCAGGGGTGGTTGTCTCGAACGAGTGGTGGATTCCAACCTCACAAGGAAATTAGTTCAGCTAGAGGCTTCCGTGATAGAACCTCACTTTCCTCAGGTCACGCAGGATAAGCTTCCGTCGAAAATAAACACTTTTTATTCGCGAGACTTTCTTTTATTCGGTCACTTATCTTTACTTTTACATTGAGTTCCGAGTACTTATAATTTACTACTAAGTCCCGGTGCTTGGATCGCGGCGCGTTCACGCTGACCCTTTGCCAATTTACAACTGAAGCTTTCGCTCTTTTCTGCCCTCGATCGCCTTACATTTTTTTAAGATAGCGACCGCCCTTACCTTTCATTGGTCTATCTCCTTCCAAAAATTTCTAAACACACCCCCATAAATGCACCGCACACGTATTATCCAATCACGAGACAGGGCGCATAAACAGATGCAACCCCGTTTGAAAGAGACATCGCAATCATGCTTCCTCGCTTGCACGCTAGAGCGCGACGCGAATACAATAGTTGTCTCTGTCTTACATTTAAACATTTTATAGACATATTATTTGCTTAATTTAAAAGAAAAGAATCTACCCTAGTACGGGCATTAACCTAGTTGGGTATTTTTAAGACATAATTTTTGTACTACTTTCTCTTAAATAAAGCATTATTATTATTATTATTATTATTATTATTATTCTCGTCGCAAACGCCACCTTTCCCGAGTACACATTGTCTTAAACATAGGTTAGTCTCAGATCATTAGTAACAAGTTAATATTAATGTTAGATCGTTAATTAGGCTAATTAAGTTGTCTCTCCTAGCGCTTTACTTTACATTAAACGAAATACTATATGCTATGCTTAAATTAATTAATCATGCAATTTTCTTTACATTTTAACCTATATTATTTCTAGGGTGAATTGTGGGATTTGGAGTATGTATGATTTTTTGTAACGTCCACAGTTTTTATTTCGTAGTCTTTTGCCCGTCGCCTCGCTCGTGAATTTATCGTTAACATGTGTAGCTAAGGAGTCTTTCTCACGATTTATTTTGAATGGAAACGGTGGTCGGTCCATGGAGAGTCGAGTTTCAGGGTCGGCAGCTCGTTTATTTTATAGCCCCTTTCTGTCCTTTCCTTTGAGTTATCAGCTATTTTTCAAGGAATCTCATATCCTCGGCGTCCGTGACTAATTATGTTTCCTACCCTTTGTAAGAGGGTCTCACTTTTTGGGAAGATTTATCGGTGTTGGCGTCCGCTCTGTCGAATATTCTGAACCATTCCCCCCCCCCCCCCCCCAATGGGCTCTGAGCCTCATTGGCTCCTGTCTCCATCTATTTGGTTTACCTAATTTACATTTTATTTTCATAATCCAGTCTTATTTTTTACTCATTCACCTATGGGATTCTACTTAGCTAAATGTCATATTCAATTTTTCTTATTGGTCTAGTGAGGTGACAGATCCTTTTTCATTCAACCTATGAGAATTTCTCATTATTCTACTTAGGATATGTACCGCTTTCCGTTAACTTTCGTTTTTCATTTCTTACGAGACAAACGTCAACTTGCGTTTTCACTTTTAAATTCTAGCTAGACTATTTTTATTTTCTACTGTGTCGAATAGACTTTCGCTTTTCCCACTTAGACATTAGTGACAGTTGTTTCTGCCTGATCAGCTGTTGTATGTATTTTTACAAGTTTACTGACAGGGCGCCTATACACTTTCCCGTCCACTAATAGGTCTACTATTCGCACTTGGCCTGTTTTGTCAGGGAAAACTTGAGTCACCCGACCTCTGGCCCACCTTCCGCGTTCTAGGGAAGGATCTAACAGGACTACTAAGTCTCCGATTTTTAACGGAGTTCCCTTTGTCGCCCACTTAGGTCGTTTAACCAACAATGGAAGTACTTCTTTAGACCAACGGTACCAGAAAGCATCAGCAAGTATTTGCGATTGTCTCCAGTGATTTTTGTTAGATAACTCAGTTGTATTATTCTGACCTACCGCTGTACTATCATCTGCATGGCCTAATAGGAAATCTGCGGGTGTGAGGGGTCTCTCATCCCGAGTATCTAGAGATATATACGAGAGCGGCCTGTGGTTCATCATCGCTGAGACTTCGCATAATAATGTTCTCAGCACATCTTCATTTGGCGCGCGCTCCTTTAATATGGCATATAACGATTTTTTGCCGTTTTTATCTGACTCTCCCAAACTCCACCGAAATGGGGTCCTGAAGGAGGGGAGAAACTCCATTTTATCTCGTCGGCACTTAGACGATCCCTTATTTCATGGTTGTCGATAGCTGACAAAACTTTTCTTAATTCAGCGTCCGAACCGCGGAACCCAGTGGCATTGTCGCTCATAATTTCCCGCGGCTTCCCCCTGGCTGCTATAAAACGTCTTATAGCTAACAGGGCCGAGCTGGTTGACAAATCTCCAGCTAGTTCGATATGGGTCGCTCTCGTGTTAAAACAAGTGAAAAGTAAACCATATCGTTTTTCCACTTTCTTTCGATTAGTGACGAAAAACGGCCCAAAGGCGTCCAAACCTACAGTGTGGAAACAGCGCCTTCGGGTGGTTATTCGCGCGGATGGGAGTTGGCCCATTTGCGCGGTCATAGGCTTCGCGCGCCGGATAGTGCAATAGACACATTCTCGTGAGATCTTTTTCACCGTTTGTCGCGCTCCAATGACCCAAAACTGTTCTCTTAGCACTGATAAAATTAATTCAGCGCCGCCGTGAGCATTAACCTCGTGTAAATGTTTCACGAGTAACACCGTGAATCTATCCTTACCGTGTAATATATATGGCCTTTTTGTGTCGAAAGGTGTGTCTTTAGCATTTTCGATCCGACCTCCTAGCCGTATTAACCCTTCCGCGTCGATATACGCGTTCAATCCGAACAGACGGCTGTCTTTTGGCAATATTTTCTGATGACGTATCAGGTCTATCTCGTGTGCGAAAATTCGATGTTGTGATTCCTTGATCAGAATTTTTTTTCCGGTTGCGATATCGTCGCTTTCGAGTACTCTTGACGTGTTTTTTTTTCTACACAGATCTATAAATTTTGTCACATATGCCATGGTTCGACTCGCCCGCATGTACTGGGAAAATCTACCTATGTCAATTACGCTTTCATTTTTTCCTGTCGTTGTTAGTACAAGTTTTGTCTTAAATTCTAACAATGCTCTCTCTTCCGGTTTCGGATCGGTTGGCTCCTGGAGCGGCCAGTGTTCTCTACTGCCACGCAAGAAAGCAGGTCCCGCGAACCATCTACCTTCCGGGCTTAAATCTATCTTGGTGGTATTCCGTGTGCCATCATCAGCGGGGTTGTCGCTCCCCGCTAACCAATGCCACTGTCTTGGAGACGTGAGCTCATCGATCACACCTAGTCTATTGGCTACAAACTGGAGGTGACATTCCTTTTGTGACAAAATCCACCACCACACATTTTTAGAGTCTGTCCACATAAAGACGTCATCGAAACTTAATGCGCTTTCTTGTTTTATTTTTGAGGCCAGTTCAGCACCTAGCAGCGCCGCGGTTAGTTCTAACCTGGGGATTGTCAATTTGCCTTTCAAAGGTGCCACTCGAGTTTTGCTAGCCATAAAGGATACCTTGTGCTCGCCGCTACAGCCTGTAATCCTAACATATGCAACAGCGCACATCGCCTTTTCGGACGAATCGCAGAATACGTGCAATTGCCTTTTTTCACCTGCTTGTTTGGTAGCCCCATTGTAACGTGCGATTCGCACACCTTGCGCTAATCTCAGTTCTTGCAACCACCGGAGCCAATATTTAACTACCTCGCCCGGGATCTCGTCGTCCCAGGCCACTCGGCTACTCCATACCTGCTGCATGATCAGTTTCGCTCTTATAGTGAGCGGTGAAAGCGCACCCATTGGGTCCCATAGCTTCATTATTAATTTTTTCGCTTCCCGCTTCGACGGAATCTTATTTCCCGTCGTCAGATCTTCGCTGAGGCGGTCCATGCTCACATTAAATGCTAACTGATCAGAGGCAGGTAACCACGTCAAGCCTAATATACGTTGTGACGTCAACTCACCCTTTTCCAGAGATACTTGCGCGAGCGCGCGGTTTTCTTCTGGTATCCCGGTTAAAGCCTCGTTTTTATTTGAAGCCCAACCGGACATAGTGAAATTCCCAGCTTTATGAATCAAATTAATTTCCCTGATGACTTGTTTTGCTTCCTCTAACGTGTCTACTCCCGACAGCAAATCATCAACGTACGAATCGCGCTCTATTATTTTTACAGCCGCTGGGTACTGGTCCTTAAACCGAGCAGCGTTTTTATTTTTTACGTAGATCGCGGAGGCCGGGGAGCTACAACTACCGAATATTAGACAGTCCATTTTTAATATTTTTGGAGGACTTTCACGCTGGAAACCTCGCCAGAGAAACAGCTGACTGAAGCTATCTTCCTCTCTCACTTTTATCCGAAGATACATATCTCGTATGTCGGCCGTGAAAGCGATTGCATTTCCACGGAATCGTAATAAAATTCCTAATATGCTATTTAAATAGTCCGGTCCACCTAATAACATGCTATTCAGTGATCCGCCTGCGTCTGAGGACGCAGCGTCGTGAACGACACGAATTTTGTCTTTCTTCGCGGGGTGAATAACCCCCAGGTGCGGAAGAAATAACACTCGAGGGCGGTTTTTTAATTGTTTTTCCTCGACTTCCGAAGCATACCCCTCAGCTAGATATCTCTCTATCTGCTGGCAGTATTTTTCTCCATAAAGACGGTCGGAGTCCATTTTCCGTTCCACTGACCTCAGCCGAGTCATTGCCATGTCTCGGTTATCTGGTACGGAAAAGTTAACCTCTTTCCATAACAGACCTGTTTCCCAGACTCCATTTTTTAAAGAAGTAGTATCTTCTAAGATTTTTTCAGCCCTAACATCGGCCTGAAGCTTTCGCTTTTTCTGTGGCCAATCGTACTCTAGCTTCAGATTTTCTTCAAGTAATTTATCTAAAGAAGGTTCATTTTCCTGATTTAAGCATAGCGCCGGGTACCTAATTTCTCGTTCGAGAGTGTTATTGCCGCCGATAGCCACCCACCCCAGGAGTGTTTTAGATACCGATAGGCCCCCGTCTACCATTTTTAATCCTCTAGAGACTATCAGTTCCCAACAATTAGCTCTCAGGAGCAGGTCAGGTTTTACGGTCGTCGCCTGAGTCGAACGCACCATCCCTCCGATCGGCCTCTGCGCACTTATCACGCTTTTGACCTCCGGTAGATTTAGCGAGGCTACGCTGTAAGCTCGTACTACGTACTCCTTCTTACCTAAATCTCCCCTTACTTTGAAGGACACCGCTTCGGCACTGCTATTACTCTCTCTCATATTCCCGATTCCAGAGAGCTGTAATCCCTGCGTCGGGCCTCGAATCCCTAGTTCTATTGCCACGCCCTGATCGATGAGTGAAACAGTCGCGCCTGCGTCTAACAACGCATATAATGTTTTTCTACCCCTGGTTCCAACCACGGTTATCGGTAATACTTGCAGAATGACCTGATTTCCAGATACTGCGTTCGCCACTACCTCGGAGCTCGCGCGCGGCGCCGCCGCGATGTCCGCCTCGTTCGCAGGCGGCGGGGCGGTCAGCAAATAATGGTATTTGCCCTTTGGAAACCGTTTATATGCCGAACACGATTTACGGCCGTGGTTGTGCCCTAAACATTTGAAACACCTACGCATTTTCTTTATCTCATCCCAGCGGCTTGCTAAAGTTAGATTTTTTAATTCTTCACATTTATTTAAATAATGGGATTTCTCACACCGAGGGCACTTAGGTTCCTCCTTGCCCTGGGTATGTAAAATATATTTTTTAGAGCCCGTTTCTTTCTGTCTCTTGTCTCGCGGGTTATCATAACTTTTCCTAGGAAGCTCGGCGGTACATAGACCGGCGTCTTGTGCGCTGATCGCTAATTTCTCTAACCATAATGCGAAATAAACTAATACCGGATCGTTTAAACCAACCCTTCCCCTATCAGCTAGCCACAGAGTCAATAAGTTCTTTGGCAATTTTGCCACAAGTGAAGCCAATAAGTCTGGATTATAAAGATGTTCTAATTTATTTACCGATTTTACGGTCGCGACCAGATTTTTTATCTGGCACGCAAATCGCATTAAACCGTCTGCATCTAGACTATCAGATAACCCTTTTTCTCTCCTCAAATCCGCTATCGTTCTCTGAATAATTAAATTCGTATTACCGAATAGCGCCTCTAACGTGGTCATGATATTTGTCACGTTGTCAGGACTTAAAAGCAAGCCTGTCACTGCCTCGCGGGCTCTACCCTTTAATGCTGTCTGCAAACGCAATAAGTTTTGTGCATCATTTAAATGCATTACGTCTGTCGACTGTTTGAAGATAGCTTTGAAGGCTACGAATTCTAAAGGATTCCCGTGAAATGAAGGTAACTCTTTTGCAAAATGCGGTTTTGTGGACGCTACAGAAAAAATCCTACATACCTCTTTTATCATTTTTTCGCTCGAGCTGCTAATTCCATCGCTGCTCGTACCCAGGTCCGTATCAGCGGCGGCCTTTACCGCCGCCGCCGACACCGCCTTGGTCTCTGCCCTCGCCCTGGCGTTGTCCGCAGCTGCCGCGCCGCCCGCATGCGCCGCGCCGCCCGCATTCGCCGCGCCGTCCGCCACCGTCGCGCCGGACGCCGCCGCGTTGCCCGGTTCTGATCGCCCGCTGTCTTCACGCCGCCGTGCCGCTTCTAATGCCGCATCTCCATTTTCTTCTACGAATGTTCCCCCCCAGGGTTCTGGTGACATCTCAGCAGCTGGAGTTTGATACTCGGCCCATCTCGACACTCTGCTAGCTGCCGTGTCGTCCCCTGCGACGTCGCGATCATTTTCCTGACTGCTCGTTTCTGTCCCGAAGATTTCGGAGACAATTTCCAGCATCCTCATAGCATGCCGCGAGTCTTCTTCTGCCGCATCCAGTTCTTCCTGCATCGCCGCTCGTTGAAGGTCCATGTCAGCTTCTTCTTCGATTTCTTCAGCCGCTCTGCGCGCCGTGCGCCGCGCAGCCACTTTTTTCAGTTCTGCATCCAATTTATTCTTATCCGCCTTTTTCTTGGCTTTCTGGAGGTTCACTCTTCGAAGTTCTTCAGATGCTGCTCGCAGTTCCTGAACGTGCTCGCTTCTTCTGCTGCTCTCTGACCAGGCGCGCGATGAAGGTCTTGGATTTTCGGATTGCGTGCTTTTCGAATCCATATTTTTATTTTTCTTTTCTCGTTCTTGATCCAAAGTCACTTTTCTTTCCGATTTTCTTTATTCGGCTTGACGGAGGACCACGATGGTTGGGATTTTTACCCGGTTTGCATAAACCCACTTAACTTGTGAATTTACGCGACCCCTTTTGTGCTGGGTAATTACCCCTTCGATTATCTTCAACGGTTTTCACCTTGGACTGTATTCAAATGGTAATCACTCACCAGCTAGGTTGGTTTTTCTCTCAGGGGTGGTTGTCTCGAACGAGTGGTGGATTCCAACCTCACAAGGAAATTAGTTCAGCTAGAGGCTTCCGTGATAGAACCTCACTTTCCTCAGGTCACGCAGGATAAGCTTCCGTCGAAAATAAACACTTTTTATTCGCGAGACTTTCTTTTATTCGGTCACTTATCTTTACTTTTACATTGAGTTCCGAGTACTTATAATTTACTACTAAGTCCCGGTGCTTGGATCGCGGCGCGTTCACGCTGACCCTTTGCCAATTTACAACTGAAGCTTTCGCTCTTTTCTGCCCTCGATCGCCTTACATTTTTTAAAGATAGCGACCGCCCTTACCTTTCATTGGTCTATCTCCTTCCAAAAATTTCTAAACACACCCCCATAAATGCACCGCACACGTATTATCCAATCACGAGACAGGGCGCATAAACAGATGCAACCCCGTTTGAAAGAGACATCGCAATCATGCTTCCTCGCTTGCACGCTAGAGCGCGACGCGAATACAATAGTTGTCTCTGTCTTACATTTAAACATTTTATAGACATATTATTTGCTTAATTTAAAAGAAAAGAATCTACCCTAGTACGGGCATTAACCTAGTTGGGTATTTTTAAGACATAATTTTTGTACTACTTTCTCTTAAATAAAGCATTATTATTATTATTATTATTATTATTATTATTCTCGTCGCAAACGCCACCTTTCCCGAGTACACATTGTCTTAAACATAGGTTAGTCTCAGATCATTAGTAACAAGTTAATATTAATGTTAGATCGTTAATTAGGCTAATTAAGTTGTCTCTCCTAGCGCTTTACTTTACATTAAACGAAATACTATATGCTATGCTTAAATTAATTAATCATGCAATTTTCTTTACATTTTAACCTATATTATTTCTAGGGTGAATTGTGGGATTTGGAGTATGTATGATTTTTTGTAACGTCCACAGTTTTTATTTCGTAGTCTTTTGCCCGTCGCCTCGCTCGTGAATTTATCGTTAACATGTGTAGCTAAGGAGTCTTTCTCACGATTTATTTTGAATGGAAACGGTGGTCGGTCCATGGAGAGTCGAGTTTCAGGGTCGGCAGCTCGTTTATTTTATAGCCCTTTCTGTCCTTTCCTTTGAGTTATCAGCTATTTTTCAAGGAATCTCATATCCTCGGCGTCCGTGACTAATTATGTTTCCTACCCTTTGTAAGAGGGTCTCACTTTTTGGGAAGATTTATCGGCGTTGGCGTCCGCTCTGTCGAATATTCTGAACCAGTAGTTTTCCAAAATGATATAGCATTTTCTTAAATACATTTAATTTTTTTCCGCGTCGCTTGTATACGAGAAATTCCAACAAAAAATTTAAAACGCGATTTCGGAACAACAAGGCATCTGTGTACCGAATTTCAAGTCTCTAACTGCAATATTTCGAGATTGAAGTATGAATAGCGCCCCCTCTGGTGGACCAATTTCAACTACATTTCAACCAGTGCCGGATTAGCCACGTAGCAAGAGTAGCAAATGCTACGGGCCCCGCGCATTGGGGGGGCCCGCGCACCCACGCCTGCCTGAGCGTAAAATTATCGCTGCAGCCTGCAACAGGCGAATTGGAAAACGTTGGTATCAAAATCTACAGCGATTCTTAAAAAGTTTATCACATTTCTAAAAGTGAGCGCTGGCTACACGACAAATTATGTATCGCACCAGAAACACACGTAAGTTGGCAACCTAGCGAAACTAACAGGGGAAGTACCGACAATCCCACGGAGCGGCGGCGGAGCCGTCCGTGATTTGCAATACAACTTTGGCATTCGATCGCGACGTTAGCTCACAGCGCTGATCCGTAGATTTTTTTCCGCACCGTCGTTATATGCAGTGATTTTACTATCCTAGTTATGATCTGTCGGTGTGAATTATATAAAAAACAGTCTGATTTTACTTATATTGTAGTTTTTGTCCACATTGCAAAATTTCACACAATTTGTTGAAAAAGAAAATTGTACATATGTGTATATTTTTTAAACAATAGTTGCACTGTTGTAAATATATTTTATTTTTGTATTTATATTGTCGAATATGATTGAAACTGTGATAGTTGAATAATTCCTCAATTTAATTTTCTGTTAAGTTTGGTCGTATCTGTGGCGCCGAATTTTTTTATTTCTCTTTGTAAACATTTTTGCATTACACGGAACCTCCAAAAATTATATTTTATTACCTTGTTTTAGAAATAATAATAATAATAAAACTCTTCATTCTTAAGAAAAGGCGAGCTTATTGCCTGCAGGCAATATTTTAGAGCTAACCTATACTATTGTAAGAACATTATTTGCGAGTAGACTACATAACTTAACGTATATAAAGAGTATGACAAATAAAATAAAGGAGGATAGAAAGAAGTATATACTTTACTCTTTGTGGGCACAGATTTGCCACATCAAAATAATCTAACACCTATAAGGACGCTAAAGTTTTAAAAGGAGGGGAATGGGAGGGGAAAGGGAATTTATTTGGAGGATTTCAAATGCTCTCTGAGTTTGTTTTTAAAAGTTGTTATTCTTGGCGCGGTTCTCACATTTTTCGGCAAAGCATTCCAAAGACGGGGTCCATGCACGGTGAAAGAGAATGAGTCTAAAAGGGATCTATCAAAAAGTTCTATTTTATTTTACACCCTAAACTTAAGAACCTAAAGCAAACCAAGGGCCTTTTGAGAGAATTTGCTACGGGCCCCGCGCTGGCTTAATCCGGCACTGATTTCAACTCTTGCCATAACCGAATGATGCCCGCATGCCGAATTTCAGCTCGATCGGATGAATCATTTGCGCGCCATCGTAGAGAAATGCACACACACACTTACGGACACGCAGACTCACAGAGAGTCTTCAGTCTGAGAATGGTCCTAATCATCTCATGGGGTGTCAACATGGATATTTTCGTCTTCTTCTCGATTTTTTAGTGCGTTCATAATCCTTTCCCTAGTACCAGGAAAGGCAACTGGCAATGCCAAATCGGGCAAGCGAGACAGAATCACCGACCGAAATGGAAAAAAAACGCAACTGGCACCTGCGATTGTTTCCCCATATTTCATAATTCACCCTCCCACCTCCCCCTCCCCCCGACCTGTCCAAACTCAAACCGCCCGTTCCCCCTCCCCCCTCCCCCTTCCCCACTTAGCTGATGAAGCGTGTTTCAATAGATTTTTTTCCCGTAATATCCAAGCGATGGAAATTAAATTTCAAAGTTGACGGGCGTCATATTGGAGACGGGCGTTTTTCAATCGGCCTCCTTAATAATCCATTATTGACTTGAGTCATTCTCTTGTGCTAACCTAATTTATAGGCTGTGCCAGAGGGATGGCATAACGCTCTCTCTCTCTCTCTCTTTGGATAACTAGAGTTCTCGACTACAACGGGGGAACCCGTCACCTCAGGAAGTTTTAGCGATATTAATCGTTCTGGCTCCGGGGATGTGAGCGCGGAAGACTTAGGACAAAACAGTCCACCGTCAAGTTCCGCCACATGCCCGTAAGAAGCCAACGCGTTACCGCGAGATAGCTAGGTAAGTCAACCAGCAGGCCGACACTCGTCCCCTTACTACCAGTTGCAACCAGATTTCTCCAGTCTCCTGACTGGTTATGGGTTCGAGATCGGTTTCATCCGATATCGGATAGCAGATGGTCGTTTAAAGAGCAGTCGCGGTGAGGTGAACAACTGCCCCCGGTCTATAGGAGACAGTACTGTTTCCAGACTCCAGTGCGCAAACCGTCCAGGAGCGCCAGAAGATTGACTCCTTAGGGAAACTGGCCCTCAGGCCAGAGTCCTACCCGGGCTCGCACTTCATACATGGAGGCCGCCAGATGGGTGTTGGCCCTGAACAAATGGGTCTTCATGGCCAACTTCAACAGGGCCCATTAGCTCCCCCTATAGCTCTCTTTGGATATATGGAAGTTAAATTAAATATATCCAAAAGTAATATTAACTGCCCTACCTATACAAACGTTCGTGATAAGTCTGATATATTATCGCCCGAATGCAACAAGCCGTATCACGTACGTTCGAGTACAAAAAAAAAAACCGAAACCCAAAAAGCGATACGTCACGTGTGTACGTGACACGTTAAATTGTCCCTACGATTCTAAATAAAAAAAACGCTAATAAATTGGTATATTATACTTGTGAGAGTGGCCACCCTTCACTTGACTCCAGTTGATTGTGAGTGAAGGGTGGTTCTCATCAAGAAGTTTTCTCCGTTATTGAAAGTCGTTGTAGTTGAAGTTGAAGTATTTATTCAGAAGGTCTGTAGTAGGTTGCCAGTTCGTAACGCCTTGTTTGATATTTCGCCGGTGTGTAGGTAGTGTGGGCGCGAGGTGAAGTCGTGGTAGTGTGTCCGAAGTGTGTAGTCGAGGAGCGAGGCTTGACGATCGGTATCGCGGATAATGCAGGTACTGCTTGATAATGAAGTGTAGTCGCGATAACTGCCCAACAGGGGAATGATGTGTAGCCGCGGTAACTGTCCACTAAGGGAATGATAAATTATGTGTCGAATGTACTGCGTTTTATATGGTATGAAGTGTGCAATAGTTATGAGTGGGGTGAGAAATAAGCGTGTTAATTCGTATCGATTAGAAGAAATGACATTAGTCATCGTTTGACTGTGCATAAAATGCCGAATTTAGTTGGAAATCAATTGCAGCTGACTCGTGTATATTCGAGCGTGTTTGCGATTTCGATTCTATAGAAATTACTTTTTTGTTTTGGGTATGTTGGACGGAGTCTCCAACATACTTAATCTGGCATATTGTAAACAATTATTGTTATTAAGAAAATTAATGAAAAACCGCAACCTTTTTTTTACCTACTTTTTGAATAATAACCCAAACTTAGGGCGGTTAAATGTATACATGTTTAGTTTTATTAGCGAGTGTCCACCCAGTGAATGATTTTGTACAAGAAACCATTAAATTAATAGCGTATTAGGGCCAGGGACCTGGTTACTGGTTTAGCGATCCGAGGTCTTTGGATAGCATTTCCTCTTTTTCTTCGAAGCTCGGCGTCTGAGCAGACTATACGATATCACTAGCCTACATAAACTTTATTAGCGTTGTTATTCGAAGGTCGCTGGTTTATATGAGGACTTTAGGACATATGTGTCCCATAAATTCAAAATCATTTTATGAATTATTGAATACGAATAATTTAATAATTATATTTTTTCCATATTATTGAGACATCAGAATCTTAATAATTAAGCAAAACAAAATAATTGCTATTTAAAAATATTACGCTTTTTCCTAATATATCAAATGACTAACGAACTCTGGTGATTAAAAAAAAAATAAATACAATATTTATGGCGACTTTTTCAATAAGATCTTTTCTGTTAGTGCGTTATTTTAGTACGTATGATTTCTGAGTTAAAAAATAAAGTATTTTGCATCTTTATGGACCACAGGGACACTAATGCCACCATCAATTTATACAAAATGATTGAACCAATTTTTACAAAACTTGACATACATGGCATTTACATCACCCTTTAATAATTGTATACAGTGGGTCATTATCAAAAAACATGTACATGTGACTCACATGATTAAAATTGTGACTAAACTGTTTCGTGACATACTTGTATTTTGTATTAATGTGAGTCACAATTATTATAAAGCCAGGTGTTAAATACAATGCTAATGATATGTAAATTGTAAATACAAAAAAAAAAGAATTAAACGCAGCTTTGTTAACATATCCAGTTTAGTGTATACAGTATAATCCTTGCTTTACTTTACATGTTTCACGTGAGTCACATCATGTGAGTCACGAAATGTGACTAACTCACTTAACTGACCTCACTTAATTACCATATCAAAATAACTCACAATACAGTTGAATTGGCCACAGAATATTACTTGTATTTGATATGTCTATGATAGGACAGAATCTGATAATAATACACAGCTTACTTTGGTTAGAATGTCACCGTGATTCACAGGAGAAATTTCGCAATAATTTCACCAATAATTCCGTGTCGACAAATAACTGACACTAAAATCAAAATGGCGGAGATTTCATATGGACGGCACTTCGCATAGTATTGCCAGTTATGAAATGTGAACTTGAAATGCTAGCATTTCTACAAAAAGCTGTGACATCGTCCGTGACATCCTCTGAGTGACTCACATGTCAAAAATGCTGGACAAACTTTACGCACCCTTTTTTATTATAAGATTCAACCTATATTTACAGTATTTCTATTCAAACAACAGGAAATTTATATATTTTTGCAGGTGGAAAAAGATAGGGTTTGAAAAAGAAGATACTTGAACCATATACTGATTTTGTTCTTGTAGGGTATAAAAAGGACAATTATGTTTGTATGAGTCATGAAGGGAGAGAAAAATTAAAAAAAAGTTTTTTATGAAATTTATTAATATTATGCTATGATTACAATGTGGAAAGTCAAGAGAAGGGTGCATATTATATAAAAAAATGACAAAGCAAGGAATGTGTAACACAACCGTGTGTATATAAACAGCAAATATGTCGGACATGAAATTATTATTTATGTACATCTTTTTTAAATATAACCGATGTATCAAAAAATTTCATACTCTACCGCAAAACTTATGGTCCTCAAAGGGTTAAAGAGTGCGGGTAGAGTAGCGGTCTTCTAGCATTTCTCAAATAGTCTACCTAGTGTTGCACATGGTATTTTATTATTATTATTTATTTTATTTTATAGCAAACTTACAGATAGTGAATATATGATACTAGTATTTTTAAAACATATTCAAACGAAACAAATTTACTATCCTATGAATAGTTTACAATGCTTGCGTTACAAATTAACATAGAAATAACATGAACATGTTGATAGTAGAAAAAAATATAATAAAGCTAATAATAATATAAGGGTAAGAAAAGTAATAATTAAATAGGTTGTTAATAAGGTTATTTGGATAGAGCAAAATAGAAGTATGAGTAATTGGATAATAATATTTATTATACATTATAAGATATAATACAATAGTATGTTATATTATAATAATCATATTATATAGTACATTAGAATGGCTGTTAGTGAAATCTTAAGAAATAGCAGATAGGCATGATTGAATCTTTTAATGGATTGAATAATTTAATGTTAATAGATTCATAAAATACATCTAATCCTTTACACGATTTTGAGTAATTTAAATATAAGCGCCTTACCTCATTTGGTGTCATAGGCTGACGATAATGTTTTTCTGGTAACTGTTCACGCAGGAAGTAAGGGCTAAAGAGCAGGTTACAGCAGTTTCGTCTTGATCTAAATCCAGCTTGCTCCAATGGGAATTATTTCTCCAGGAGCTGGATGAAACGGTAACTCAGAACTATTCCGAAGAGTTCAAATGTTACGATTATTAGAGGCTATGGGGTAACCTTCAACTTTGTCGTTCGGCTTTCCAGGTTTTGGTTTGTCCACGATCTTTGGATCTTTGGACGAGTGGAATGCAATGTGACATTAAAATATTTTTTTAATAAATAGAATAGAAAGCGTTCAAAAACGTTCAAAAATAGAATAGAAAGCGTTCAAAAACGTTTTATGAGACAATTAAACTACCGTCAATGCTTGGGACTGAACACGTACGAGGAGAGGATGAATAACTTCAATATTACATCATTGGAGAACCGCCGTACCACGGCAGACATGGTATTATTACACAAAGTTATCCATAACAACGTGGACAACCCGTATTTCATACATAATCTAACTTTTCACGTTCCACCACGCGTGGCTCGCTTTCCCCGTACCTTCGAAGTCCCGCGCGTCCGTACTAGGTATGCCCAGAATTCCATCATGTACCGCTTAATGTCAACTTACGATAAACATTTCCAGAATATCGACCTATTTAACATGAAGGAGAAAAAATTTAAGCAAAGCATATACTTAAAATTAATCGAAAATGCGACATAGACATTTCTCATGGGATACTATTGACTTAGGGACTACTTGGTTTTTCGTTCGTTGTTCTTTAACTGTATATGATACTGTTCTTTAACTGTATATGATAACTGTATATGATGGTTTATATGATGGAGTAATTTTTTCTTAATTTTCTTAACTTTTCAAATTTGTATTTTTTGTACTGCACATTATTACTTAAAATCTATTAACACCCATTCCATCCTTTTCCTTACCTTTTCCCCTCCCAACCCCCACAGAATGCACTGTGCGTATTGGAGACTTAACTAACTAAAACTATTGTTGAAAGCATGTCATCGGCCAGAAATATTGTATTTAATGTAATTGTAATATTTTTTTGTAGCACTGTATGTTTTCCCTGTTAAATAAATAAATAAATAAATAAATAAATAAATTAAGCATCTCACAGCCTTTGGCCTTAGCTATTTTATTAATTCGGGAAATATTTCGTCTCATCGAGCGGCTTTTATTTTTGGTCTTGGAGTTGTAGACTACAACTACATTACAATAGACTACAACGGGCGAACCCGTACCCCGAGGAAGTTTTGATGATAGTGATCGTTCTGTCTGCAGTGGACTGAGCCCAGAAGACTTAGGGATATATTGAGATGTCAACCACAACGGGCGAGCCCGTCACCACAGGACGTTTTAACGATTATTCGTTCCATCGACCTGCAGTGAGCGTAGAAGACTTTGGACATAACAAATCCGACGTCTAGCTACGCCACAACCCGTTAGAGTCCAACGCCTTACCGCGAGTAGCCAGGTATGTTACCTGGCGGGCGGCACTCGCGCCCTAACTACCAATTGTGACCAGATTTCTCCGGTCTCTCGATTGGTTCCGAGTTCGAGGTCGCTTGCGCGGTCCTCTCCCTTGTGAAGCGGTGAAACGGAGTACACCGAATCTATCGCGGACCAAGGCGTCCTTTGCCCGGATGTTCACCCAGGATCGGATGGACAATGGTCAATTCAAGAGCAGTTGCTATAAGGTACACAACCACCCCCGCTCTATAGAAAACAATACAGTTCCCAGACTCCCCCGACTGTTAGTCTGAGAGCATAATCGACATCGAGCATAATGCCTCTCGGTGCGCAGACCGTCCAGGAGCGCCAGAGGTTTGATTCCCAGGGGAAACTGGGATTGCCCCCCAGAGTCCTACCCAGGTTCGCGCCCCATGCGTGGAGGCCGTCGGATGGGTGTTGACCCGTGAGTGTGACCGACCCTGAACACATGGGTCATCTTGGCCAACTCATCATGGGCCCGTTAGCTCCCAGACTTAGGGATAATACAAATTTACCGTCCAGCAAAGCCATCAACCCGCCAGATCCGACGCCTTACAGCGAGGCACCGGGAAGGTGAACAGCGGGCAGTCTCGCTCTCTGACTACCAGTTTTTACAGGATATCTCCGTCTGGAATTATCCATCAAGTTACCTCCGTCCTCCCGACTAATTACGGGTCCGAAGTCGCTTGCGCAGCCTCTACCTATTGTATTACAGCGGTAATTCAGTATGAAATTATTTCGGACCTGGGCATGCTATTCCCGTTACACTACTCGGAATAAGGTAGCCGATAGGTCGTTTCAACAGTGGCATGACAACAGGACGGAATTTACCGTCGCTGCTTAAGAGACATAATATCTCCATAGTCTCCACACTCCTTCAGTAACGATTGGCTAACGCCGCATATTGCGCAAACCATCCAGTAGCGCCGAAGGGTCATCCCCCAGGGAAACCCGATCCACCAGCCGTGGGGTCCGGGGACGCGAAAGCCCTTCCCGGGGTAGACCCTCGCTCGAGGGGGCTACTGAATATAAACTAGAAACACAGTGGATATTATAGCCCAAGCTGCACGAAACAGTTCGCTGGTTTTGGGTCTGCTAGGTTTTAGCTACTTGTATCTCAATAAACAAGTCGAAACAAGTACGAATTACATGATGAAATAACCGTGTTAGGCGCAGCGCCACGCAAAATATAGAAGGATAAACATTTTCCGAGTAGTAGACTCCCCGACGGAAATATGTAATTACAATGTGGTTATGTTTATGGCCTCACAAGTCGCGAAAGGCTCACCATACAAAACTATCGAAAGTGACGTGAATAATATCGACTCGTCACTAGTATGGAAATAGAAACCCGTCACTAGTATGGAAATAGAAAATATAGTAAAAAAATTGAACAAGAGTCATTCTGTAGGGACGGATGAAATTCCAATGTTTGTTGTAAATAGGGCAATAGATTACATTAAAAACCCCTTAACGCAGGCTATAAATGCCTCTATAGAAAGTGGTGTGTTTCCCGAAGAGTTGAAATTATCAAAAGTAATTCCACTCTATAAAGCAGGCGCAAGAACTGAAACTGGAAATTTTAGACCAATTGCAATTTCGTCTTCTTTCTCAAAAATCATAGAGACTGTAATTAAAAATAGATTAATTGCGTTTTTTGATGCAAACAATATTCTTAGTGAAAGACAATTTGGATATAGACGAAACAAGTCCACTGCTAAAGCTATCGAGGATTTCATATCTTATGTAAATGACAAACTAATGGACAAGTACTACACCTTAGGTATTTTTTGCGATTTGAGTAAGGCATTTGATTGCGTTAGGAATGATATTTTACTAAACAAACTAAATCATAATGGAGTCAGGTTCAGGAGACTGCTTAAAATGGTTTGATTCATATTTAAAAAATAGGACGCAAATCGTGGAAATTACACACTGTCAAAATCAAAACATTACAAAACACTGTTCGATCCCTTGGAGTTCCGCAGGGTTCCATTTTGGGCCCTATTCTATTTTTAGTATATGTAAATGATTTACCAATGTATTTCAACGATATAAATGTAACGATGTTTGCCGACGACACTAGTTTAATTGTTGCCGGTAAAGATATGGAAGAATTATTGATTAACGTTAAAATTAATCTATTCAAACTTAATAGTTGGTTTGAGAGCAACAACTGTAAAAGTAACTTCATACATTTTACAAATCATCGAAATCGGAATAAAGTAAATATAACACTGCCATTCCTCAAACTCATTGACGAACTTTTAAAATGGAACTTTCACTGTGAAAACCTCGAAAGTAGGTTAAGTCGGGCATGTTATGCTTTAACCCAACTGTTAGTCAGAGTGCGCAATCGATTGACTCACGCCGCACGGTGCGCAGACCGTCCAGGAGCGCCAGAAGGTTGATTCCTAGGGGAAACTAACCCTAAGGCCAGAGTCCTACCCAGGCTCGCACTTCATGCGTGGAGGCCGTCGGATGGGTGCTGACCCGTGAGTGTGACCAACCATGAACAGAATGGGTCTTCGTGGCCAACTCAGCAAGGGCCCATTAACTCCCTAATAAAAGTGCTAAGATATCTACGTTTGTTATGTTGTCTTGAGTACTTTCCATTACACACGCGGACAAAGGTCTGAAGAAGATTGCAACTGGAAATTTCTGGTCCAAAGTAAAGCTCGTTTAAAAAAATCCTTTCTCACTTTTAATTTATTTCAAGTTTTGTTTACCTGTCTCTCACTGGAAAAAGTAAATTCAATGTATATCATTTTCTTAGAATTAAAAAAATAAATAGTTAACAGTAAAACCATCTAAGACAAAATAATTTATAAAATTTTAATACATTATTGCCTCAAAGTTAAATTATTATTCAAAATTTAAGTCTCCAAAAATTTATTGTGACCAAATACCGGCCCCTTCCAATGTCAACAATAAACCTTTTTACAAATCTTTTGACGGGAGCGACTTATTAAAGTCGAGTTATTTAGATGGTAGGCATGAGATTTAGGTTAGGCGGAGTGGCAGTCGGGCGAAAGGTCGACGCTTCACGTGAAAGATTTACGCAGCTACGATAACATCGGCAAGTCGCTCGTTTAGATTTGGGCGCGAGGATAAAAGATGGCCGCGATCGTGATTGCTTCTAGCAATCCTTTTTTCAACCGCACTTCACAAGATTTCGCCCACAAAATTATCTGTTGCTGGTATACTTTAATTGTAATGGCCAATGGAAATGTACGTTTCCTAAGAAGCGGAGGTTGTTGTTGGTTGATATCCTGGACATCAGATAGAGGACTGTAAATTTAGCAAGGGCTATTGAGAGCTGGATCACTTTGGTTGTTTACTATAACGTTTTAACCCGTCACCTTAGGAAGTTTTAACGATAGTGATCGTTCTTATTCCCGTGAGGTGAAAGTAGAGGACTTAGAGACAATATAAATATACTGTCTAGCTAAGACAACATGCCCGTCAGAGGTTAACGCCTTTAGGTATAAATATTTATTTTATATGGTCTTATATCTGTACTTTTAGTTTAAAATGCATAACGTAGATTTAATTTTATTATTTAACATTTTACTGACAATTTGAATATTACGATTAATAATTTTACTACGTATTTTTTCGAATTACTAACTACTTCAAATATTAGGCTTCTATATTGATTATTTATATTTATAGTTTGACAATCTAGTAGTTAATTCTTGACTATCTATGTATGTTCAGTAAAGAGTGGTAACGAAACTTACTACCTAACCCAATTATTTTGACACGTCTAAGAGCGGTCTTTAGCGGTCAATTGGACACGTCGAAAATGTAATGTAATAAAATAAATAAAATAAAGTAAGGTCCCGGGTTCGATTCCCTGCTGGGTCATAATTTTCCGTTAAGATAAAATTAACGGAATTGCATTTTCAATACTGTCGATCGAACGCAATAACGAGACATACAATTACACACAGTTGGTTGTAAGAGATTGTCATATGACAATAACCCGCCTATTGCGATTTCACAATAAAGAGTAGGAACAAACAAACGAGGGTTTTTACATAAATTCTTCAACGATAGTGTAACTAACAACTAGGGACCTAAAACATTTAATTGTGCTTGTCTAAAGAAGTAATAATAACAAAAGTTTAACTCATTAATCCATGTCGTATTGGAATCATATGCAACCAAAGTTTTGTACATCTAGATGATATTGTGAAATAGTTATTAAATATTGGTAAATAGGGTTCATTACCTAATTAGGGATTATTATATCTGTATTTTAATGAACAGTTCAACTAAAACCCAATCTTAACCCTCCAGGCCTCGGCCCCTCAGACGATTGACAAGTTGCTGTTCCAAAAAAAAATTGTAAAAATTAGTAAAAAAATTGAATTACGACACTATCTCACCAAAACATTAATTACTGCTTATTATTAACATAATAAAACAAAATAAAATAAAACAAATTAAAATAAAATAAAATTAAAACGGGGCCGTCACGCTGAATCGTGTTGTGGCCGATATCGGCCAATCGGGGCTTGAGGGGTTAAAGCAAAATCAATCAAGTCCAGTATCAGAGCAAGAAAATAAATACGATATCACATGAAATAAATTAATAGTTTAAAAAAAAACACTAAAAACACGCTTTTGTAAATGCACGTAAAACCAAAAAATACTTACACGTCAATCCATCGTATATACAAATACATCGTATATAGATATATCAATATTATTATATTTACACTCTCCATGTACAGGTCTATATACATTTTATACAGGCACCTATGTCAATATTCACACTATTTACACTCAATATTTACAAGTCAATATATAATGGGTTTGTTATAACCTTGAAAGCTGATCGTGTTCAAAGTCCATTACGTGACCTTTCACACAAGTGCAAACACGACTATGATACTATATTCCATCATGAAATGCAAGTTCCTGTCTTCCGGCTTCATCATCAGAACTTGAGACTTAATCGTGGTCAAAGTTCATTACAAGACCTTTCTAACAAGTTTAAACACGGTTATGATACGATATTCCATCATGGAATGCCAGTGCCTATCTTCCGGCTTCATCATCAGACCTTGAAACCTAATCGTGGTCAACGTGCATTCCAAGACTTTTCTAACAAGTCCAAACACAGCTATGATACGATGTTCCATCATGAAGTTCCAGTTCATATTTTCCGACTCCATCATCAGATCAGTTCGACAGTACCATATTATTGTATTGTCATCAGAACTACATACAGCTGCCAATTTTCATAACGCTTGATCCTTGGAAGATGGTTAAATTAGTTACCTTAGATTCCATTACATACATAGTTAGTTACATACAGATCGACCTAATAAAAGCGTGTTAAAAAGGAAACAGATCACCACAGCGTAGATCGAAAGAATGAAAACGGCCCGGATCTAAAATCTTACCTGCCACCCACACACTGAGTATTCATCTCTGTCTTGCTTATTTACTGTGTCTCTTTTATCTATAAACTTTCATAGACAACCCCAATTTAAAACAAAACAATGCAGACGGCCCAGTCGCAACATCTTACCTGACACCCACACACTGATCATTTAAATCTAACTTATTTATTAGCTGTTTCGTTTTATCCATAAATTTATTTACCGCTTTATTCTCGGAATAAGATAAAAGTACTCACACTGTATTATTCAGTTATTTAGTGACTTCAAAAAAAAGAGGAGGCTATCAATCGGATGTATTTTATTTATTTGTTAAGTCAGAACTTCGACATTTATACATCGATTTGGATAATTCTTTTTTAATTTCAATGCATATACTTCCAGATTTGTCCCATTTTTATCGGAATCCTGTTCTGATAATGGGATCCACGAGGAATTAACGGAACTCCTCAAATATATCATATGGAGTCTAAAATGTACATGTTGTTTCAGTTCCGATGGCAATGTTCCTTTTATGGTACATCCCTGGTTGGCTCCCGACGAGTGAACTCCTCAACAGTCAACAGCACAGACATGAAGGCTGCAACGTCACCGAAACGTCGGGTGCTACAAATTTCACGCGGTAAGTTCTTTTCTATCCTACCTCTAATATAGGTATATATTTATTATAAAAATAATCTCATATCTCTAATATACCTCTATTATTCTTATGTTAGAACATACAAGGTAATCCTCGTAGCAATAACTTGATTATTTTTGATTTTTCAGTAGAACTATTGTGGTTTTATGTATGACATTATTGAGCATTTATCTTGAGCATATTTACTGATTTGAAAAAAAGAAGGAATTATTTGTTACACTTGTAATATATTTTGATTATTGTGTTTTAAGCAATTAGAATTATGACATATCCAACTGTATTTGCAGTTTTGTATTAATATAGTACTATTGACTATTGACTATTTCTACAATTATTACACGCCATACAATATGGGCCCGATTGCGTTTCTATGTGAACTAAAATAGGAACTTAGTTCAGCCGAACGAAACAGAGCAATACGTTAGAACGAAATATGAAATGAACTATTACCAAATTACCCCAAAATTAGCACAAAAATTACCTGTCGAGCTTATAGAGGCCCGAATAATTTTGAACACATTTCGTGCGATGTTAGATTTGGCTGCGGTTGGTAGTTTGAATGCGAAAAAGTGACAACCGCTAATTTCACATTCCGCTCTGACGTACTGCTCAGTCTCGTTCACATGAACTAATTTATCCGATTTTAGTCCAAGAGAAGCGCAATCGAGCCCAATGTATCATCGTAACGTAACGTAACGCGTCAAGCATAACAAGTTTAAAACAGAGACTAAAAGAACATTTTAAAATTTCCACGGTAATTCCCCTTGCCTTCCCATTCTCCTCCTTTTTAAACCTTAGCGTCCTAATAGGTGTTAGATTATTTTGGTGTGTCAATTCTGTGCGCACAAAGAGTTAAATGTATATTTTTTTTATCCTCTTTTTTTGTATTTGTCTCTTTATATAGGTTAATTTATGTAGCAGCTACTCGCATATAATATTGTTTCAATAGTATAGGTTAGCTCTAAAATATTGCATAGAGGCATGAGATCGCCTTTTCGTACGAATAAAGTATTTTATTAATTACTAGCTGACGCGAGCCCACTTCGTTGGGCGGTAAAACTTTTTACTTGTGATGAAATTATGAGTGTGGTTCGGTTAGTACTGAGAGCTATGATTTATTTCCTGACTGCACAAGAAGGGTTATATTTTTACTGCGTATATAAGTATGTATTTGCATGCATGCCAATTTGACTACATTACCGTTATTTGTGAGTGTCTTCTTGTGAATGTCTTATTTGTGAGTGTCTTATCTCTTTAACCATATGCGCAGTAAAAGGGAAATTATATGCAGTAAAAGGGAAAAGTCTTTTTTTTTAAATACTTAAGACCCTCAGAAAAGTAGTTCCTCTTCAAACGCTCAAAACTATTTATTATGCGCTAGTTTACAGTAAAATATCATATGGTATTCTGGGCGGGGAGGATGTACGCGAACTGCTTTAGACCCAATTGTTAAGGCTCATAAAGCATTACTTAGGGTTATGGCTAACAAACCTTGGAGATACTCTTCCAATGACCTGTTTAGTGAGTTGGAGTTGCTGGATATTAGGCAAATATATGCGAAAGTAGTCCTCATAAACTATATACAAAATCCCCATCTACACCAAATCACTAAACATGCAACACAAACGAGGAGCACCACTACTCATAAGCACTTGCGTCCCAAAACAATGACAACGTTTGCGCAAAGACACTTTTCATACATAGCGCCCAAGATTTTTAATGAGTTACAATTTAATTTGAAGTCGACCACTAATGGAATAAAAACAAACAAACAAATTTCTCCGCTACTTTTGGAATTTGGAAGACATGAGATTGAGGTGCTCATCTCCGTCATTCTCCATTAAACACCTAATATTTACACTGACAAATAAATCTTATCTTTTTATTTGTTGCTACTAGAATAATTATTATGTTTTTATTCTGTTTTATTTATTGACTAGCTACTTGACTATTTTAATTACTGGCTTTTTATTTTATGTTAATTAATTTTTTTTTTATTTTTCAAATTATTACCCTGTTATTTTTCTCTACTTACTGATTATCACTGCAATTATAATTTTATTGTATTTTATTATTATAATTATTTTAACAATTTTTTTACTAGATATATTTTGATTTCATTATTACTTTTTTATTTTTCAACATGATTATAATTTAGGTATTAGTTATCAATTAGAATAACTCTTGAAATTTATGCTAAGTATTTATTAGAGTTATTAGATTTACTATATTTCATTTATTTTTTAATTTTTGTTTTTCTCAGTAATAGTACTTTAATAAGTGTGCGCACAATATAAAATGTACAAGTGACCTAGTCGAGTCTACCTTGGTACGGGCTTCGGCCTAGTTAGGCAGACTTTGTGAATAATGTTTTTGAAAAATTACTTACGAAAATAAATTTATTCTTATTATTCTTATTCTTATTTTCGTTCGACCGTTTTTTCTCCGACTTACTTTGCAAATTCGACAAGCACGAAAAAGTCTTTTCATTTTACGGATTAATATATAGGCTATGACACTCATAAATAACGTGGCTTTCTATTGGTAAAAGAATTTTTCAAATCGGTTCAGTAGATCCAGAGATTACTTCCTACAACCTCACAAACTTTACCTCTTTATAATATTACTATAGATTATTATTATTATCATCGCGCACAATTCGTCGACCATACGCCCTGACTATTATACAAACATATCACTTTTGCGTGAGAGATCCGACGGCCGTAAAGCAGATAACGACCAGGGGACTGTTTTAGAAGTTGGTCCGATAGTCGGCTTTCTTTACGATAGTCATAAAATTGTAAATACACCGGGTATGTACGTATTATGCGCGCGGCGGCGCGCCGTGTATACACAGTCGCGTTGAATATGCGGCTACTTTTTACGTATACGAGGAGAGGATCAACTTAACGACATCACTCATCCTTGTGGAATTTTCACAATTTACATATTTTCTTAGGCAATAAATGTGTAATGCCGAGAGTGGCGCGTGTCGCTTTGTTGCCATTTTAATATAAAAATGGCAATATTATATTTTTTATGTAGGTTATTTAACAAGCGTAAATAAAAAAAAATACAAACGGAGCTGCCATGGAATTCACAAACCGGAGTCAGCGGTGGATTCTTACACTAACGACCGACTGTGGTAGGTATAGGACAGCTGTCTTGCCATATGTGAGCGTTCACTTTACCACCCATTCACTCCCCCTTCGAAGCCATAGAATTTAAGAAGCGGAAATCAGGTTTTAGATTTTTTTCCTACAAAAAAGTCGATTATTTTTCTTAAAAGACCAAGATCTTTAAAGAGGTGAAACAGAGATTTGGCGCACAGGCCACGAGCGCCACATTCGAAGCCGTACCGGGTGACGGCATTTGCGAGATCATGGTATTTATTTAAGATGTACTCGTGGTATTTTAGGATATTTAATTCGCATGGAACAGTTAATTTTACAAGAAGGACCACCTTTCGAGATAGAGAGTAAAGAGTAATATCTGGAGGGAGGGCTGAGCATCCGAGACTTTCAGGAAATTTATACAGCTTAGAGACCGAATCGACCTCCAGAATCCAATCTGAAGCTTTCTCAATTATTGAGAAAGGTTTTGTGGTTAAATGTTTTTCCTTTAAGAGCCATTCCGCACGAACTGTATTGGAGGTGTTGGCAGGAGCCACTGAGAGGCTAATTACCTTGCGAACACAAGGAGGACTTTGTAATGGAGGTAAGTGAACCGCCCTTTATCTAAGGTCACATTGCAGCCAGATATAATATGTCTAGCTGTGCAAGAGGCCTTGCTACAAAGAGGACATGAACTATCCTCGGCATAGCTTCAACGAGCGAGGTTACTAGGATCTGGAATTGTAAGCTGAAAGGCATTCAAATAAAATTTCAGCATCTCTGGCGTCTAGTCATAGAGCATTACCTTCCAGTGCATTGAAGGCGGAATGCAAAAGTCTAACACTTAACATTTATATTTATATTTTTACGAAGTCCTTGCCTTAACAAAACCTAACTAAATATAAGCGTTTATTTTTGCATTTCGTGGATTCCTTTCTTGGTTGTACAGATATAAAAAGCGAGATGTAAGAACTTAAAGCTTGTTTTTATTCGAAATCGAAAAGTACGTGTACAATATATGTATGTGCAAGTACGATATATGCAAGTACAATATACGTGTGTGTGTGTGTGTAGAATATATGTGTGTACAATATATATATATATATATATATATATATATATATATATATATATATATATATATATATATATATATATATATATATATATATATATATATATATATGTATATATATATATATATATATATATATATATATATATATATATATATATATATATATATATATATATATATATATATATATATATATATATATATATAAAATTAGTAAACGCTACTTGAATAGCAGCGAAGGAAATCCCAGCTTGGATTGGGAAACGCTTATGTTTGAATGAGATATACTTACGGATGTGCACGACTTTCGATTGTGCATGTTAGTTTAAGGGTCCCTTTACCGTCGACGAAAAAGGGACCCTTAAACTAACATGCACAATCGAAAGTCGTGCACATCCGTAAGTATATCTCATTCAAACATAAGCGTTTCCCAATCCAAGCTGGGATTTCCTTCGCTGCTATTCAAGTAGTGTTTACTAATTTTATTTTACTGCGAATCATCATCCTATGAACGGATTATTTACAAAACCTTATCAAATATAAATATATATATATATATATATATATATATATATATATATATATATATATATATATATATATATATATATATATATATATATATATATATATATATATATATATATATATATATATATATATATATATATATATATATATATATATATATATATATATATATATATATATATATATATATATATATATATATAAGTGTGTTTAAAAGTACAATATATGTGTGTATTTGTTCGTGTGTACAATATATGTGTGTACACTATACGTGTGTACAATATATGTGTGTACAATATATGTGTGTATAATAAATGATACAAATATATGTGTGTACACAATATACATATGTGTATACAATATATGTATGTACAATATATGTATGTGTATGTGTACTAGTACAATATATGCAAGTCGAAGATTCGACTTGTGAATGCTATGTAGGTAGTGTATGTGTAGGTCGGTGCTGCTAATATAAAAAGAAACTAGATAAACATGCTTTTATAAGCACTGCACTAAAAAGCCAAAAATAATTAACCACCCTGTTATTACAGTTTACCCCGTAAGGGACTTAATGAAAACCATATTTGTTATCAACTATAATATTTGAGTGTAAAAGTGTAGGCCCCTTTTTTAGGCACTAACTTTCACAAAGAAGTATTTTGATAATTTGATTAAAAAAAGCGCACCATACTTTTAAACTCAAATAATATAGTTGATTACAAACATGTCTTACACTACGTCTTTACGGGGTAAACAGTAACAACAGAGTGGTTAATTATGTTTTGCTTTTTATTATTGGTTTTAGAGTGCAGTACTAAAAAAAAAAATTGTTGACACCTATTTGATTTTTTACTTTTTAGTTTTAATAAAACGTAATAAGACTAAAAAAAATAGTCTTATCACAATCTTATCATGCATAAGTAGAGTACAAGCCCAAACAAATTAAGAATTCATTGTTCCGCTATTCAGTTCCAGTGCCCATCTTTCGGCTCCGTCATCAGGACCTGAAAAGCATTCATGACCAGAGTAAATCTCAAGCCGATTCCAACAAGCTCAATCACGGCTCGGATACTTTGTCTCGTTATGTAGTACCTTTAACTACCTTACGCTTCTATCATCAGATTAACTCGATGGTACCAAAATATTATTTTGTCATCAGAACTACACAAATGCTAAGTTTCATGTTGATATGTCTGTCAGAAGTGGTTGAAATTTGACTTTCAAGTTTCCGTAAATTGATAGATTATTACATACAGTTCAAGATTATAAAAGCGTGTTTAATTAAAAGTCTCTCTCCTGTTAATTAAAAGTCGCTCTCGAACTAGATATTTCATCTACGACGCGCTCTCTGCTGCATAAATAACTTTTAACAACCTATTTTTTCTATTCGTGTACAATATATGTGCGCGATATAAATGTCTACAATAAATATGGTAATAACAGTATGCGTACAATACATTTGCAAAAGAATTGATTCGTGAATGCTAATAAAGATCGGTGCTGCTAATATTAATAATTAAACATGTCCCTCTCGCTCTCCAACTAGGTATTTCACCTACGACGCGCTCTCTGCTGCATCACTGTAAAATAACATATCCAACGTTATCTCCGTGTCTTGGGCATACATAAATGCGTTGTCCCCGCTCGGCCACGACAGGGAGCGCACGCACGTTGCCCCCGCAATACTATTTTCTCTGCGCTCGTTCAAACATCCGCCTCGATCCCTGTAGTGCCCGGGAAACGACGATGGAAGAGGCCGTCCGGATTCACACCGTAGCGTTCGATCTTCGCCTTCACCCCTCGGATTCTAAAGCGACGATACAGCACACGATTGTCGTCACTCGACGATATTTGCTATTCTGAAAGCGGTTTGACAGTCGTTCAATGGTAGAAGGCATATGTTAGGATAGACTGCAGCACATAAGGTGTTGTCTTCGTGTCGTTGCTCTGTCGAGCTGAGAAATAGCAGTAAATTTTCCTATTTAGCAATAATTACCGACCCAAGACGATTGAAATTGGAATACAGCGCCTTGAAAATAAGAGTAATCGATTTAAGAAATACATGATTCCGAATTGCCGTAAACACGCTCAGCGCCCGTTCCTATTTGAGCACATGTTGCTCACTGCTAAATGAAAGACCCTTGCAGTGTTACTGTCTCTCAAACATAAAGCGCCAACTCGCTGTCTTCGATGTCGCTATACTATCGTTCAGTTCTCTGCGCCTATATCTTGATGCAAGAAAAGTAAGTAAACTCTTTGTACTTCGTGCGGCTGTTCATCCGTTCTGTGTGTGTGAACCGTGTATTCCGGTGACTTACATGTACATATGTTTGGATCAAAATAAAATCGACCTATGTAATAGCTTGGTTTATTTCTTCTATTTTTGTGCAGATTGGCTGTTTTTGTAACTGATTTTGTGGCTAAAAAACTCATATCGAGCGCAGTTGTAGTAGCGATTCATAAAGAGCGCTGGTGTTGAATTTAATCGTATTGGTGATAAATCAAATCAAGTTGGTGTACCGAATTTGTTGGCACAGATAAAATAATGGATCGCCTAGGTTGGATCGTCGAATGAATGTGAAAATGCGATTGAGAAAGGTCCCTTTCTGCCAGTTAACTTCGAAAATTCGAAATTAAATCGAAATCAGTAACCGTTATAATATAAACACCAGAAATAAAATTAATCTTTGGAATGACTAGGATGACGCGAGGGAGGAAGCTTGTTTTTGCCCAATGAAGGTAATTGTCAGCGAAAACCAAGGAACGCCAAAATAGGAATAAGCTTCAGTTCCCAAGCTTAAAAAGATAATAACTTCTTTTATGGGATAACGTATACATTTCTAAAGTTCCTAACGAGGCACACAAGATTTCCAGGAACAGTACTCGACGGATGGGAAATAAGACGAAAGGAGAAAAAGATATGTCAAGAAAAAGATACATATGGATTAATATGGTGTTCAATTTTTATGAATGGCAAGTAGGTATTTAAAAACTTACAAATATGGCAAATGTATTCGCCGCTAAGTCTATGAATGCGATCGTATTGCCAACGAGGTCACCAGCGATTGTGACCGTGATGACCTCACTTTGTCGTCAACATTTCTGCCTAAGGGGCGTATCACCAAGCGTGCCATGATACATGTCTAAATTTATATCTAAACGGCCATAGAAAATTACCGACCCTTCTCTATAGTTCCAAAATTAAATCAAATCTTCTAAAAGATAAAACAAGTCTAAAATTAAATATTTTATCGTGTCACAAATATCTATACAAGAGCACGGTTTTGTTAAAAAATATTCAGTAGGGTCTAATCTGTGTGAATTCACGGACTGTGTTTCTTAAAGTATGGGTGAGAGCTCGCAGGCTGATGTAATACAATTGATTAAATAGGCGATTCCATAGTTTATTTATTTATATATTTATTAATTTACAATAACTTTATATATGTCATATACACACCATTAACATAATATGGTTGAGTTGGGAGAGATTGAGCACATCCTATGGTGAAAATGTTTATCCACATTTAACTAGGTCAGAGACCCGTATCTAGGGATGCTGATGTAGATATAGTATTCCATAGATTCATATTCCATAAATTGCATAGATTGCTTAATGCCATAGTACATTTTGGCAACCGGCAAATGCAGCTGGCGCTGATGGCATTGTCCGGCGAAACTAATAGCAATTTATTTGGCCATCTATCTGTAAAGACATTGATAACGAATGTATTTTTTTAAGGACTGTCTGATTAAAATTCCATCATTTAACTAATGATAAAAATAATAACATTAAATTACTAGTGTCGCAATAACCATCGCATTTGAAATAGGTAGTTTTCATCACAAAAATAAGTGGGATTAAAATGCCGTTTTTCATTCTATTTGTTTGTGTGTTAAAATTGACATGTTTATGTAAATGATATAACAATAATAAAAGCTATACTTTAAAAATTCGTTTCGTTTTGAAATTATTATTTCATGTTGCGATTGAATACCGTAAATGCCAAGAAATTTTATTTTTTGGGCTACTGAACATAAAAGAAGATTAATCAATGTATGGAAATACGAGTGCCATCTACACGTATCATAGTTAAATCCTAGCTGCCGAAAAGTGGTACGACATTGAGCATTCTAATAATCTATGTAATCAATGTTAAGGTGGTGGCGAGTCGATCACGCTTTTTGAACTGATAATCTCATGAGAATCGTTGAACGCGGTGCTTTGCTGGAATTATAAACTAAATGAAAAACGCCTTAAATACATTATACTCAAATTATACCTCCGAAAAAAAAGCGAAAACGTGAAAATGTCGTTGTCCTTGACAAGTATTTTCTATCACAGTTCCTCCTCAGCGTCAACCGGAGGTTAATCGAGGTTCCCCGCCTATGGACGTGACGAGAAAGAACGATCAGTATCCATAGTCACCTAAGTTAAATTTAATCGTTCTCACATTTGTCTTCTTTCTTCATTTAAGGGCATGTTATGATCATTCTTTCGAAAAACGATTCATGATTCAATTCGTCTAGGAACAAGCCATAAATGGCATTAGTATTTCAATTTTTATGTTATAAAATGACTGATTGTTCTTCCCCGTAAGCCTTCATTTATTGTTATTAACTATTTATTAATATTAATTCATTTATTATTATTAATTCTTATTTTTTAAAAAATGGATTGTTTTGTTTAAAATAAATACAACAGAAAACATCTTTTTCATCGAAATAACATTTTAATTTCCTATAAACTTAGTGCTTTGGCGCTGTCTAGTTGGAAGTGAGTGTTTTACAAATTCCTATATACTTTGTTAAATAAATGAAAAAAAATGCAAATCTGAAGCATTTACTAGCTTTAAGCTGATTAGGTCTTATTGGCCGAATATTATGTATGATAAAATAAAATAAAATTGTTCCCAAATACCGGTATTGGGATATATGAAATATTAGAATATATGCCGGCGTTAAAACCACTAAATTCTATGTTATTAAACAAGTTTTCCAGAGAAGTGATATAGATATCCTCAAAGTCGGAAAGTAAAAACGACATTTTCGGAATAAATTTTAATAAAACCCATGTGAGAGCTGCCACCCTCCACTAGACTCCAATTGATTGTGAGCGAAGGGTGGATCTCATCGTGAGGTTTTCTCCGTGAATGAAAGTCGTGAATGTCGAAGTAGAAGTATTTACTCAGAACGTTGAAGTGAGTCGCCAGTTTTTAACGCCTTGATTGTTATTTCGCCGTAGTGTATTAGTGTGGGAGCGAGGTGAAGCCGTAGTAGTGTGTCCGAAGTGTGTAGTCGAGGAGCGAGGCTTGACGATCGGTATCGCGGGTAATGCAGGTACTGCTTGATAATGAAGCGTAGTCGCGGTAACTATTCGCCAAGGAAACTGATATGGATTGATTGAAATGTACTACGTTTTATACCGTGAGCGGTGATATAATAACTATGAGTGGGGTGTGATATGTGTACCGATCAGAAGAAATGACATGAGTCATCGCTTGACTGTGCATAAATTGCCGAATTTAGTTGGAAATTAACTGCAGCTGCCTCGTGTAGATTTGAGCGAGTTTGCGGTTTCCATTCTGTGGAAATTACTTTTTTGTTGTGGGTATGTTGGACCGACAGGGCTCCAACACCTACTTCAGAGGTTTAACTTTTGAAAAAGTCATTTAAAAGCTACATCGGAAATATACGGCCGCATTCCGGTCACGTATTGCCTATCAAAAGTAGACTCGAAACTCTGAGGTGACCCTATAATAGTTGGTAATTTAAAAGTAGTTAAAAGCCACTTCTCAATATAACAACAGAGGCAACTCAAACGCTCTATAGCAGAAGTTTCCTAGTTGAAGTTACAGCGAAAGCTTGGCTATTGAGTAACAATACTTTGGATATAGAATAACACTTTCTATTTGGCTATGTAGACTATATGGCTATCATATAACTCATATATGATATTCTAGCTAAATGTTTAAATTGTTGCGGTGATGAATTAATGAAAAATATATCAAATTAAATATTAAAAAATCGGTTGTGTCACCCCAAGACTTTCCTGACTAGTATCCGGGGAGGTGCGAAAAAACAGCGACATTTTTTACTCTAGTACCCCAAATTTGTATGGCAGGTACCCCAAACGTTGGTCGTAAGTACCCCAAAAACTAATAGGTTCTTCCGATGGTTAACAGAAGCTTCTATGCCAAATTTTAACTTAGACAGATTAAGCGTCTGGGCGCTATCGCGGAAACAATTTTTTCGCCGGGAACCCCAAATTTGTATGGGAGGTACCACAACCGTAGGGCGTAGGGACTCCAAAAACTAATGGGTTCCTCCGACGGTTAACAGAAGCTTATATACCAAATTTCAGCTCAATCCGATTAAGCGTCTGGGCGCTATCGTGGAAGAATACATACATACAGACAGACATACAGACATACATACAGACAGAGATCGGTCTGGAAATAGTGTCAATCGTCTCAGGGAGTCTCAAAATATATATTCCCATCTTCATCTCAAAATTTTTTTTTAGCGCGATCACAATACTTTCCTTTCCGATAGGTCGTCAGGAAAGTAAAAGGGTAAAACAATCGCTATAATAATGTTGTTCATCCATAGTAGATCAGAATAAGCAGTTAAAAACAACAGAAAATTAATAACCGGAAGTAGGTAAAATGTGCCGATCCTTTAAATTGGTATTATAAACTTTTTTATTTTTGAATCGAATGTTTCTTATTATTCACGTATTATGGAAAAATAAGGCCAATGTAATTATCCGCAATTAGACATATTGTTGCAGCGCAAGAAGAAAAAGGAAATAAAATACAGTTTTTTCGTGATAGGGTAAATTTCCAGGAAAGGATTATGACTTTAACAGATATAATTAAAATATTACATGACATAAAGTGCCCAAATGTATATAATATAGATAAAGTAATATAACAAATAATTAAAAAGGTATAATAAAAATTCAAATTACACGTATAGGTAATATAAATAGGTAAAATATCCGTAATAATCCTTAAATTATTTTAAGGATTAAAAGCATAATTCAACTTACATGAATTTCTGATAATGTGACTTTACGACTATTTTTATAACTATGACTATTTTCACCTCCTCTTATTTTTATTAATTATTAAGGCTTTACATTTGGTATTTTGATTTTTTCAGGTCTGTACTGTTATGTTTTATTATTTTTTGGTAGCGTATTAAATAAAAATGACACGTACCATTTTTTTTAATAACTAAAAAAAAAAAATTTTTTTTTACGTATTTACATACATTTTTTTCTACATATTTAATGACCCTATGTTTATGGAATGTCCGCCCAAGCACAAGCTTTGCTTAGTTGGGCGACATATGACAGAGGGCATCATTTATCAATTAAGTTTAATTTCTTGCTGTGTTTTAGTTAAATGGTATTTTATTTGATGTTTCCTAATTGTAATTTGTAACATTTTTGTGAAAATTGCTCAAATAAATAAATAATTAACATTACAATATTGTATAATAGTTAAAGTTGTGAATCGTGTTTTAAATTTCTTCGAAGCAAGCACTTGAAAATAAATTAAGTATATCGAAACCTTGAAAATTTTGTTTTTTTACGATTTCCGCGCTCTATAAACGTATGATAAGCATTTTGACCATAATTGGTATTGACGCTCAGTAGATGAAATATGTCTCGAGCCAAGGTCTTGTGATGGAAAGTAAACGTGTATCATATTTGAGGCGCATATCCTCGAGTGAGTCCATGTCATGGCGATTAAGTCACTCTGAGTAACTTCCGGAGGTCTGAAATAATTAAAAAACGAGATGCCTTAAGAAGTCCCTCTGTAGTCTTTAACTCTATTTTTGATGACTTTGTGAAAAATTTTGAATACGATTATTAAAGTGATGAATATGAATATTAATTATTGTCCATTGATAGGAGTTATATAATATGATAGATTATTTGATCTGTGATGATGAACGAAAGTGCCGACATATAATAATGGGCAATTCTGTCACTGCCTTGGCCTGAATTTTGTTGTTCTGGCAGCTGATAATTACAACAACTGAAACTGAATAAAATTTAAGTACTTAACTGATAAGTTTAAAAAATATATCAATGTAAGAGTGTCACGTGTGATTCAGCAATGATTGATATTCACGTATGATGGATATTTCCATAGAGTTTTCCTTGGTACGGGCTATGGCCTAGTTAGGCAGATTCTGCAACTAATACAATTGTAAATTTATGTCTTTGAATGAATAAAATTATTATTATTATTTCACAAGTCGTATTTGTAATTTTATATGACGTTCTTCATCCCGATGAAACCACATTTTCTTTAGAAAAATAGCTATAAAAGACTATCTGCAACCTATGATCTGTAATTCAATAAAATGTACGTTTGATTGGAAACAATATAGTTTAGGACGAATAATCATTCTAGTGCAGTAATCAAGTGTCGCAGTTTAAATAAGCAAAATAATAGAAGTGAGGATTTTCCACTTCATATTTATTGGTCATTTATTACTAGATATATTACAATTACAATTTAGTTTTGCTTCAGTATGTAGGCTTTCCTACACTTGGATGCGTCTTTGCCTCTCAAGTTTTAAATAAATAATTAATTAAAGAATATTAACTATCATGATATAGTTGTGGCAATATAAATTAATTTTAGTAAATTATAATTGGTTTGAAAACAGAAAATAATCTAATAATCAAAATTGCTGATCAAAGAAAGAGCTCAATGTCTGTAGTCATAATTATCAAAGCAATAATATGATGGTCATGAAAATAGATAAGGGTATACTAAAAATATCTAAATTTAAATTAATTATCAAATCTAGCAATATAACCGTCGTCGATAAAAATAAAAATAAAAATTACGCTCTTTGGCAAAGTTGATTATCATGAATTTTCCGTTATTTTACATTAGGATGCTCTTGGAATAAGAATTCAGCATTATCCAAATCTCTTAAGTCATACACTGGATTCTTGACTAGGCCATTAGATAGATACCAAATTAATGTAAAAAAAGATAACAAATAATTAGGCGCAATAATCAAGTGTCGTGTAGTGTATCTGGTGCAGAGCTTATTTCACATGTTCTAGGCTGTAGTTAGTCTCCTACATTATACTCTCGGGATTCCTAATATTGGTGTTCATTATGTATCAACAAAAACATTCAAAATGTACGCGGAGAAGATAATAAACGGCAAATCGATCCATTACATTACTAGGTCAATATTCACTGAACACTGTAATGACATTCAGGTTTTTTAAAAGTCTGCAATTAAATTATGATTTTCATCCTATCGCATCACAATCGAACAAGCCCATTATGAATTTCGTTCGCTGATTTGGAAATCTGCCGATCTTGAAAATTCGCGCGAAAAGTCGTAAAATCTTTGCCCCTCGCGCCCAGGTCAAGTATTTAATAAAGGGGAGTCGCGGCAAAAAGCTAGATATCAAATTCCACCCGAAATTTGTAAATGAATTATTCAAGAAAAATATCAAATTAAAGCGAAAAGGGGGAAAGGAATCCTTCTAATGATATTCTCTATCCCGAAGCGTCGGAAAAAGGTGAAATTGATACGTAAGTAGGTAAAATATGTGGGTTCCTGCTCCTGGCTTTGATACACAACCAGTCTCGTATGCCGAAACGTCCGTGTAAAGTTTAAGATGCTGATCTACCAAATTGCGGCACATGTGCCGCATAGTGCCGTACAGTGCCAAAAAATGCTTGCTCTGATGTATATATTAAGGGGTGTCAAATACAAGGGAAAAAACTGTCACCTCAGGGAATTATATTCATATTCATATTCATTTTATTAGCATACTGGTATACAAGTCGGATACAGATTCAGAACATTCATATATATATTTTTTTATCGTAAAGAAAAGATTAAATAAACAAAAGAAAACAAAGAAAAAACACATGAATAATGTAAAAAGAAGAAATACAAGACAAAATGCAGAGATCATTAAATACGTTGGCCACCAAAGCATTGTAGACTTCACTCGAGTAATATTCCTCCAGTGAGTAAAACGCCTTATCTGTAAGGTACCTCTTAAGGCGTCTCTTAAACACGTCAAGAGATTGCGACTCTGCCTCTCCGACTTGGATAATGTATAGCCTCTACTACTTGGATAACTATAACAACATCGCATCCTTGAAATGCCATGGAATGGAATGGAATGTCCCTGTCTGCCATGGAATAAACGTATAGACTAAATTGTCAATACGATCCACAGACAAACTACGCCAACAGACCCATAATAGCCCGAAGCGTTACCGCGAGGCACCAGAAAGAGGATTCAGCGGGCTGATTTCGCTCCATTACTATCAGATTTAGACGGATTACTTCATCCTATAGTTTGGTCACAGATTAGAAGTCGCTTGCGAGGCCTCTACTTGATTTTAGCGATAATTCAGTTCGAATTTATCACTGACAGTGGCGCCAAACAGCGCCAGGGCGCAGCGGGTTCGTGGCGCTCTTTGCCCGTCACTAACGCACGGTATCGGGATGCCAACTGATCGTTTCAATATGACGTCAGGTCGCCGACGACCCCCGCTGCTGAGAAAACATACGTTTCTAGACTCCCCCTTTCGGTAATTCACCAGATGTCCAGCTTGGCTAACAAAGCAGCCAGTGCACCGATCGCCCAGTTCCGCCTGAGGAGATCCCCGAAATCAGCAGGTCTGATCCGAACCACGTCCAACTGAAGGTAACAGCCGCAGACAGAGCTGGCAGAGGCCCTGACAAGTTAGTTCCTCTTCGAGGATGCTACCGAATGGGAGCTGAACCGTGAGTTGATCTGACCTAAGAAAAGCTGACCACAGACAGGTCAACAACTACTAGGGTTGTCGACTACAGCGGGCGAGCCCGTCACCTCAGGAAGTTTTAACGATTAGTCGTTCTATTTTCCTGGAGTGAGCGCAGAAGACTTGAGGACAAAACAGTCCACCATCTAGCTACGCCACAAGCCCGTAAGAGGCCAACGCCTTAACCGCGAGATAGCCAGGAGTGTTACTCGGCGGGCTTACACTCAAGCCATTACTTCCAATTGTGACCAGATTACTCCAGTCTCTTTATTGGTTACGAGTTCGAGGTCGCTTGCGCGGTCCTCTCCCTTGCGAAGCGGTGAAACGGTGTTTACCGAATCAATCGCGAACCACAGCGTCCTTTGCCCGGCTGTTCACCCAGGATAGGATAGTCGATGGTCGTTTCAAGAGCAGTCGCCGTTAGGTCCGCAACCAGCCCCGCTCTATAGGAAACAGTACTGCTTCCAGACTCCCCCGACTGTTAGTCAGAGTGCACAGTCGATTGGCTTACGCCGCACGGTGCGCAGACCCCACAGGAGCGCCAGAAGGTTGATTTCCAGGGGAAACTGACCATAAGGCCAGAGTCCTACCCAGGCTCGCACTTCATGCGTGGAGGCCGTCGGATAGGTGTTGACCCGTAAGTGTGACCAACCCTGAACAGAATGGGTCTTCGTGGCCAACTCAGCAAGAGCCCTTTAACTCCCCACAGGTCAACAGACCCAAGCAGAACCTAGCCGTTAGGAAACATCTGGTGGATACGTTGAGGTAAACATGCACAAAATTTGTGATTTTGTGCTCGGCCGTGATGTCTGCGCAGAGGTGTGATCGTTTTGTGTACGCAATCGACTGACCGGTAGATACTCAGTGTTGCATTCGCCACTGGAGAGAAAACAATTGTACGCGCTATTTAATTCGACGATTAAACTATGGAATGGACGAATGAGACAATTACCAAATTTATAAAAGATCATCCCGTTATATGGGATTCAAATCATGTCAATTACAAAATTAGAAACATTGTGCATCCGCAGGAATTGGCCCACAAATACGACTGCGACAGCACAGAATCAAATAGAAATAGAAGATCACGAGCTTCTTCATCATCGTTTACAGTTCTTCACAGTATAGATTTGAATTAACACTTGTTCCAAACCACAATAAGCTGTAATGGAAACCGCTTAGAACCTCATATTCGAAAATAAGGCAAATTTTCCACCTTTTACATGGTTTCACACGCGAAAATATCCGAGCAATAATAAACGACCGAAAGACAGAGAAATTTATAAAAAAATACGTGTGGCACTCGGGGACTGCCGCGGTAAAGCTATTGCATAGCATTTTTAACAACTTATGCAATTATAACGTTAATATCGATCTATTTAGCACTAGTGTTGTATCAGCGAGACGTATCCTCAGCAACAATTTCTTTTAGTACCTACTCTTCTGCTTTTCTTTATTGTTATTATTTTTTTGTATTCGATTTCTCGATATTGTTTTTTTGCCTTCTTGTCCCTTTTGTTTAATTTTTATTTGCGTTTTTTAAATTTATAGTACCGGACCCTGCCAAGCGTTTTTGCTGGCAATTCCATATTCTCTAAACTGTGTCTATATGTGAGAACCTGTTATTGGCTATCATTTATTATTTAAGTTGTTATTTAATATTTTATATGGCTGTTGGTTTTCCTTAAAAAATAAATAAATAAATAAATAAATAAATAATTATTTTTTTTTTTTTTCTGATATCAGATAACTGCGCTCTATCGGAAAACGTTGAAATTATTCCGAATCATTTGCGGCTGCAGTAGCAAATGATTCAGAATAATTTAAACGTCTTCCAATTAAGCGCCGCGCACGAATTTTTTATTCGATAAAGCAAAAAAAACGGATTATTCGAAAAAAATCATAGATAAAAAGATAGATAATTAAATTATCTTTAAAATGGTGCAGGTTTCATAATAATACGCCAGATAGTATTTGCGTAGTAGTCGTTTTTGTGTTCGGTTAGACCTAATTTCACAAATTAATTACACTCTGTAATATAAACAAAATCTAAAATATTCAAAGCTAAGAATATTAGGAAAATGTTCTTGTTTAACATATATTTTTTTCGAATCGTAAGCAGTACTCGTTTAGACGTAATTATCAGTTTAAAATCATTAATTTTTGTTAAGAAATTTCTTCATTCGGTCGCCGCGCTGGCCTAGCTAGGCCCGCGATAAAAGCTATGCAATAGCTTAAAAAACATGGCTTCGAACCAAATTTATTTCATTTTAAAATTTTGACCGAAGTTATACACACTCAAAACGATCAGTGTAAAAAAATCATTATTTACGTAGGTAAGATCCTAACATAATTGATTTTTTCAGTCACATAATATATGTACATAAATCCGCCGTTGTTCTGTCGACGCTGATAACGCAGTGGCAACTCAATCATTGTGGTAATCTAACATGACAGAGAAAAATCACCTGTCAACGCCTTAGTTATCTTTCCATGACCGTAAATTAATAACGGTTTTATATCGTTATCTATTCCACGCTTATGAATGCTGATTATTTTCAGGGTTTGTTTTCGTATTCTTTAGATGCTCCCTTCGCTGGGAAGCAAAGGTGAATCGTGGAAAACTCCAAAATGGTGTAATTTTTAACTACAAATATATATGGAAAACAAGCAGCTTTTGTTAGGGCATCCACGTCTCTTGTGTACGACACCTATAAGTGCTAACTGATCAAGCTTCTCAAATAACTACCGAAGGTTAGTTATTGCTTAACGACGGGTTTTTCTCCCCAACAAGCGTGACAAAGGTGTTGTGAGAGTGGCCACCCTTCACTAGACTCCAATTGACTGTGAGCGAAGGGTGGTTCTCATCAGGAAGTTTTCTCCGTTATCGAAAGTCGTGGATGTTGAAGTTGAAGTATTTATTCAGAAGGTCTCTAGTAGGTTGCCAGTTCGTAACGCCTTGATTGATATTTCGCCGTTGTGTAGGTAGTGTGGGCGCGAGGTGAAGCCGTGGTGTGTATCCGAAGTGTGAAGCGCCGCGATATATTCGAAGATAATGATAGTCACGTATACTATGCGTGATTTGTTGACTCGAAGATAAAGAAGAGCGCGAGTACTTGATAATGCGCGGATACTGTCCTCCAGGGAATGATATCGATCGATCGAAATGTACTGCGTTTTATATTGTAAGCAGTGACGCAATAGTTGTGAGTGGGGTGAGAAATGTGTCTTAATTTCGTATCGATCAGAAGAAATGACATTAGTCATCACTTGACTGTGCAAAAAATGCCGAATTTAGTTGGAAATCAACTGCAGCTAGCTCGTGTAGATTTGAGCGAATTTGCGGTTTCGATTCTGTAGAAATTACTTTTTTGTTGTGGGTATGTTGGACTGAAGCTTCAACAGTGTTCTTTAATTTTATTAACCCGCCGCTTTTTTTGTCCAAAAACTTCATATCAATTTGAGTGTAAATTTAATGGTGCAAGTCTGTGTTTCAATAGGTTTGCGTGCGTAAGGTTCATCGCGCGAAAACTTCTGCGTCTGACCTTCCAATTAATGTGAGACCGCCTGACTAATGATCGCGTCTCGGCTTAAATTAGGCATCATAAGTTCGGCGAACTCTGCCTCAGAGGGAGTGTCTGTCGGAGGACGTTTAAAATGTTGGATTCAGTCTCTCCATGACATTCTTGTTTAATTTGATTTACGACTGTTTCATATCACTTATCATTGTTTCAGCTGTTTATATAAATTAAGAAATTTATGTATCGCTACTTTCCAGCTTGCTAACGCGGCGGATAACAGAGCTGAACGCGAGCAAAGACAGCGTGAAGCGAGCCTGAGCTGAACTACCCCTTCAACGCTGCATGTCAAAAATCGAGTATATGACATAGAGGTTTGGATAATCCTGAATGCATATTCCAAGTGTAGTATGCTGTAAAATAAAGGAAAATATTCCGATTGTTGAAATTTACCATAGAGCATAATTTTAATTTGTATCGATGAAGATTATATTGCTTGTTTTGATCAGTAATTTTGTAATGTTTAGTACACAACTATCATATTGCTAATACCATAATTAGGGTTATACATATTGTTCTTTTTATTTAATCAGAAAATTTCGTTATTACATTATTTTCTAATTATTGAAGGTTCTCATACCAATTATAAATTACTTGAATTAATTTATTTCCCAACAACCACAATAGATATTTTTCCCTAATTAATTACATTACTGAAAATATTCGACGCAATGACGCATCTAGGTGTGGAATTGCCTACTACTGAAATTGTACTGTATTGTATTATAATCGATCGAACAAGCTGGTCGATCGCGTTGTGCGCAATTAATAACGTGTTATACCATTCGCTTGCGTGTCGCAATGAATAGATCGTTTTATATGATGATTTTGTATGATGTCACGTAATTTGTAAACAAACTAGTTACCAAGAAACCCGACTTTTTACTGTTACTTTTAATCCAAACCAGCACAATAAAAGAGGTTATCTAAGAAAACTGAAGCCGATCTATATATCAGCAGCGACAAAATTCTTGCCAAATACGCAAAACTTAATTTTCGGGTAATCCTGCAGTTTAATCTGTACCTGGTTTGATGGAGGTCCCAAAGAGATCAAATTAGTAGAAGCCTTTTCCCCGATGGCTTTGGAGGACTTCCAATTTGGTTAGGTGTAGTCCTCCTATCACCGTAGGGTTGGCTGTTAGAGATTGTCATATGATAATAAACCCGCCCATTGTGAATTTTCGCAATAAAGAGTAGAAACAAATAAATAAATCAAACCGGTAGTGCCGAGATTGATGTGGTATTATAGGCTTTTGTCATATCTTATATTTTAACTAAGATTACCCTAGGAATGAATGATACATTTTAAATTAAAATGCAGCAACCTATTAATTTATCCTAACACCATGCAAACCGAGGGACGTCCCACATATAACTAGGATTACGCCTGTAACTAGGTGTACGATTTATGACTTATTTAGATGGTGAGCTGACATAATAAAAATAAAATTTATTAGTAGGGATTTGTATTAGGTAATATTATGTAGAGAACAAAAAACTCACAATGTATTTACTACCAATTAAAGATTAAAAATTAATAATAATAATAACAGTAAATATATTGACATATTTCGTTACATAATATTTTAAACAAATTAAACTGCTTCTGTTAGTTCCTTATATAGTATGTTCCATAATGCCCCAACTCGAATAGCCTTTTATTAATTATAGTTTAAAACTATAAATATTTCCTAATATTTTCAGGTTCTTCAAGACTATTGTACATTCGGGTACGATGTACCAAGCTTGCGTTTGTGCCATTTGCCTTGTATTAAGTACATGCCCTATATCACGCACTAGCCCTATATCAATTGCATATTTAGAGTATTTTTTTTTTTTTTTATTCAAATACTTTTTTAATTTCCTATGTAGAATGGCTAATTCATTGTTGATGACCTTATATAGCAGCGGTCTGCAACGTTGCGCCCTCACCAACGGTAACGCCTCCCCCCCCCCCCCCCCTCCCCCACTGTCATTTTTGCGCGGAAAAAATATTATTTTAAAATGAAATTTCAAACATTCAATATCGGAAAGCTGGTAAACACGTAGATTTGGAGGATATGCAGGTTGAGAGAAGTAACAACAGATTTTTTTTAATTGAATTTTTGGTGAATAAAGTATTTTACATTGTAAAGTTTCGGGTTCAAATAGCCGCTGAGTTACCATTTTCTGTTGGGATAAAATTAACGGAATTGCATTTCAGTTTTGTTGATCAAATGTACACATGTTACACACATGTTGTTCACGCCAGTGAGGTTTGTGTGAGAATTAGCGTAATTTTCCGCCTCCTAATCACTTGTCTAATCCAATCCCTTTTATAAATTCTTCCGCTCCAATCAATATTGTCGGTACCCATTTAAACATGTCGCGACCCGCGCCGATCTGAGCCGCCCAGCGCTACGGATCGCCCCGTCGGAACGACGGGTAGGACAGTACATTTGTTGACTTGGCGAGGCGCGTCGTCGAATGTATTCGCTCCGCAACAACAGACGAGATTATCGTTTTTTCTCGTCGCAAACCGCCGCATCGCATCACACAAACCTTTGTGTTGATTAGCCCGCATCGCAATTCGTGTGAAACCTCAGTGAGTGACAGATAAACGAGAAGCAGTGCAGTCCAGCAGCACATACGGAACAAACAAAACCGTAAGTACCGACATCCTGTCTTTCCACTTTAAATATCCGCTCCTGGGTACTAAGGTACACCAGGTGGTCCTTCAAGCTAGCAAACTCACACGGATCTCACGCAAAATCATAAACCGCCTAGAGTGCTCTTCTGAGTAACGAGACCAGACCTCTAGGTACCCGCATCATCACATGTACACATACATATTCACACTTCATGGTTGGTTTTAAGAGATGGTAATATGGCAATAAACGCGCCAATTTAATAATTCAAAATAAAGAGAAGAAACAAAAAAACAAACCTAGAGAAAAGGAATATGTATATGTAGGTTAGATAGGATTTTTAATTTTTTTGCGCCTTATGGGTGTGACATATTTTCAAAGGAGCTTCTTTAACCCTAGATTAATCATCGCCTGGGAAGCCGGCCGCGGTCTGTTTTTTTCGGTATTTTTTGAAATACCGGGAAGTATCGAGTCCAGCTTTAGCGCCAACTTAGTGCAGCCGGCGACCCAGCTGACGCGCGTTGAACTAAAACTTTTCGTTTCGGTCAACTAAACATTTCGTTCGCCTCCCAGGCGATCTTGATTTGGTCTGTAGTAGAAAATATGATGATTAGGATAGTTTTTAATGATGCGCCTTATAGTTCCTACATTATGTTATCATGTTGATACCAAAATTTGATTACTAAATTTAAAAAATAAGTAAAGGTTGAATTTCTAAAATAGGTAATGTGTCATGTTAGATTTAGGGCTGATTCTGAGACTGAATTAGAGGTTTTATGATAACTGTGTTATTACTTAGAAGAGGTAGAGGCTTGCGTGTTATTACCATGTAAGTTTTAAAAGTTTTAATAAAATATTAGTAGATTTTTTGTTTTATCCCAAAAAGTAGCCTTTTTTAGCCTTAGTATTCTAAGGCTAAAAAAGAGGTTTCCGGCCGCTTTCTCATATATCACCCGGATTTAATTCTGCTTTTTATGCAAAATGCAGCAAGTTTCCCCTTTTTAAAATTCGGTTCAAAGCGCCAACACACACCTGCGTTGTTTAGGTTAATTCCTCCTGCTGTTCTCTCCGGCGTTTTTGCGCTGCTTTCGCTATCTGGGTCAACGGTCAACTTTCATTCACAGCGCTATTAACCGGCGGTCGCTGCTCGCTCCGCTCTTTCCTATGTACATATTGTAAATTCTAGTTTTCCATTTGTGTGGGCCGCCTTGTACTGGACACACGTCATGCGCAGGCCACCAGTGCACTCCGCAAATCCTCTCATATAAGCCCTCGGACGCTTTTTCATTTTCACTCCCTGCGAATATTAGGTCAGGGAAATATGTAGATACCAGTACTGTAGTAATTCCCCGCGCTTTTATGGATGGGCATGGATTACAGTAGACATGTAAGCTCTGACTGGGGATCACATATATATGGTTTTCGAATAAGTGCGGGTTGATGTTGACAGTCTGTGGCAGCTATGTTCATTATTCAGTCACTGACGCTAAATCTTTTTTATTTATTTATTTTATTTATTTAAGAATTAATTACTATAAAACATTGATTTGCTTAGAAAAATAACAGAAACCGAATGGCAAAACCTTAACCTTTTGCTTATTTGATTCTGTCACCCAACTGGGACTAGCCCGTTCTAGGGTGGACAGGCCTCTAATATTACAATCAAGTTTGCTTGATTGCTTGATTGCTTACAGATGTACAAGTTTTAGTAAAAAGCTAATAACACTTAATTGCCCTAAAATTTTGGTCTTCAAAAAAAGAAGAAGTAAAAATAATAATATTAATAATAAAACATGTTAAAAGATAATATAATAAATAAAATGCAATTCCATTATATAATCGGCAATAATATAAAATTCGATTAAATAATATAACTAAAATTATATGTGAGAAAAAAAAAGTAACAGTCATTAATATTTAATATATGTTAAGTAATAAAGGATTCAATAAGAAAATATCTAGTCAAAAAAAGTACAATTCATTGTTAAAATAATATATAACAACAAAGTCAAATAATTTTTGGTAGCTAGTTCAATGTTAAAATATATTGAACATACATGTTTAAAAATATGTTTAAATTTGTGCACCTAAGTTTTATTAAACTATTATTTATAACATTTGATGCATGGTTAGGCTGTCATGATTCGATAACCATTTCTTTAATTTATTTTTGAATTCCCTTAATGTCAAATTCATTTTTATTTTCATATTGATCAGATTGTAAAATCTCGGCGCAATGAAAAAGTAATGTCTTTGTCCAAATGTTGTTTTCATTCTGGGTATAATAAGGCTATTTTGTATAACTTGTCTCGTTGGTCTTCGGTTCTGAATTATTCCTAGATTTGAGTTATTGTCCAAAAATAGCCTTAAGAGGGAAGTTTTTAGAAAAAGTTGCCTACAATCAAGGACATTAGCTTCTTTATAAAGTTCATTAGTATGATGGCGATATGGTCTACTTAAAAAAAAAATAATATAAATTTCTGCGCAACTTGCAATGGCTCTAGCAGGGTTTTACCACATCCACCCCATCCAATTATGCCGTAAGTAATAAGCGATTCACATAAAGCATAATAAACAGTTTTTAGTCTTTTGGAATCCAGAATATTCCTCAGTTCTTTGAAAACATATCCAAGGATTTGCACCTTCGTAGCCACGTTATGTATATGAGAGTCCCAACGGAGAAAGCAATCTAGAGTGATGCCTAGATATTTCCAAGATATTTATCTTTGTAGAGGCTGTCAGTTACAAGACTCTACGCTATCGCATTCGTGTACTACAATAGTTTTATTAGTAGTGGGTTGACCTCTGGTGTTTATACTAAATGGCATGTATTTGGTTTTGCCAACATTAAGCGTCAACATAAAGTTCACCAAGGCATGTTACTCGATTGAGCAGCGAGTTAACTTTATTATCGAAATAAGTGTTCGTTATTGCATGGTTATCTCTCGCAATTAATTTTTAGAATTAATTTATGAATATGCTAGCATATCCAAAGTGAGGTGAAATCGCGAAACCAAATAGACCCAGAAGGTCTGTATCTGGTCTGTATATGTGCTGTATCTGTGCATTATGTTTGTTGTCGCGCGAACTAACGCAATTAATTTTAATTTTCAACGATTTTTTTAATCTAACAAAATGGTTAGTCTATGCTACAAGTTTTTAGTGATCAGTGTGATAACATAACAATTAAATAGGTAAGTATTATTTACCAAAGCATTTCGGCTTGTAAAGATACATCAATTTATCAAATATTCAGTATCCTTCTCAATTTAGCCAGGTGGGTAATTACTTGACTAAGAAGCATGTCTTCCGGGACAATTAAAATGGAACCTTTCTCTTGCTCGGGCTGAGATTAATGAGAACCAGTAGATCCCTCGTGTAATATTAAAGGAGGCTTAATATCCACGAAGGAGTTTCAAGTGGAGCCGACTCTGCTTTAGCGGTAAAAAAAAGAAATTAAAAATTAATTGTAGAGGCTCAACCGACAGAGCGAAGGATTAGAAGTGAGTGGGATTTTGAGATGTTTGCTCGATGAGTAACTAAGCAAGTTAAGCAAGTCATTTTTATGGAGAGTCGTCTCCTAAAAGCTAGCCGGCGATTCTAGTACGGAGCCAATTTTCTTTTTCAAATATTTTTCAGGAGCCTTAGAGACGAATCTAATTTACCTTTAAATATTATATCTAGAGTGTACAAATCCATAATATTGGATTTTTACCCATGAAGTTGCTGTTCTATAAAAGAAATTTAGGGCGAAAAATTTTGTATGTCAAATATATATTTAATTATTATAATTATTGACCCCTATTATCTATGCAGATTTGTTATTTTAATAAGAGTTGCTTAATTCCTCTACTGTAAAACCTTCGTGGTCAGGAATCAATCAATGCTTTAAAGGCGTGTTTCACCGACTTCTCAAAGTTGTTTTGTTTTTCTTGTAAAAAGTTATATAAATTGAGAAAAAAATGTAATTCTATTGGAGCAACGTCTAGCACTTACGGTGGGTGATTAGGAGTCTCCAGCCGCAACTACTGAAGCTTTGCGACTGTTTGCAGTGAGATATGTGGTTATACGTTGTCATGCAGAAGCAGTGGCGATGAGCAATTGACCAGGCTCGGCTTTCCATCACGAGCTTCTCCATCATTGTTTGCAGTTTTTAACAGTACACATTTACAGTAACTGTATAGCCACACTGCCAGAAGGCGTAATAGAAAACACCGGTACAGGATCTCATATTTGAAAATAATACAAATTTTCAACTTTACAGCCGATCCTTGAAAAAGAATAACATGGCCTTGAACTAAGATTTATTTGAATTTGAAATTCCAACTCAAACCTAATTTACTCAAGTTCAAATTGGCCTGTATAAAAAAACAGCAATTACGTAGGTAAGGACCCAATAACTGACTTAAAAAAGTAGAATAATGCAAAGTACTATATAAGTAAGACAAAGCAAAACAAAGTACTTTATAAGTAAGTACCTATACATTTACCACGAAGCCAGCAACACCGAACTACAATAGCATCTGCAGGTCTGAATTATGCCGTTCCCCGAGTTAATTCTTCATTTGCCCAAAGACAATTCAACTATATATCACCTAAAATATTCAACCGTCTTGATGACAAAATAAAGGAAATAGAAAATAGTATTTTATTCAAAAAAAAATATTCAAAAATGGCTTCTTGACGACATAGGTCGTTCAAGGACAGAGAAGGAACTTCTACAAGTCATGTCTTAAAAAAAATATATTTCTGCATAACTTTACTATTATACTATATATTATTAAACAAAATGTACTATATTGTAATATAATGCAAAAGAATAATACTATAATATATTTAGATCGTTACATTTATATATTTGTGTATGCATGTATATGTATGTGTGTGTGTGTAATGTATCTATATGAGTACCTGCGTCAGTTAGGCTTCTCCATCTAAGTCAGAAAATAAGTCGTATGCCCAGATACAGGCTATATTTGGCCTGGTTGGGTATCCGCTGAGCATGGTCATGTGAATGTGGGCCGTTGTTTCTTCGCACCAATACTTGGTATGACCATTTTTATGTGTTTTATAATTATGTTTGAAACAAATAAATAAAAAAATAAAAGGTATGATAAATATGAGATAGAGGAGAGGTTGAATGAAAGCTACCAAAGGGGTATAAAAAATTATATCTCAGTAGGTAGGGAATTATGAAGATTTATAACCCTCTTCACTGGCCTGTCTACGGGTAGAGAACGGTTTCGTGCAACTCGGGCCATACGATCCACCGTGTTCTCGGGTCTATCCAACTCACGATTCAGCTCCTATTCAGTAGCCTCCTTGTGTGGAAAACTACCCCGGGAAGGACTCTCGCGTACCAGGCCTAACGGTTTGTGGATCGATTTTCCATGGAGATCGCCTCCCGGCGCTGCTGGACGGTTTGCGCCCTGTGCGGTGACAGCCAATCGGTATATGCACTCTGATTAATTACTGAAGGAGTCGGGAGACTATTTAAATTTATTTATTTATTTTATTTACGTATCTGTAGTTTCAAATGCATGAGCACAACAGAAAATGAATTGACAATTAAGAAAATGCCGTTGTATGCTTTCAAAGTTATATACACATCTGTCTGAGTCCAGGTTACATAGCGCATACATTAAACGCAAATGTTTATCTTTCTATTATGCTAAGCAAAGTGCAGCCGATCCCGCCTTGCTAGGCACCCCTGTATTAAGGCTAGCTCACTTCGGCAATCCCACTAGAGTGCCACGGTTATGTCAAAGAAAAAATAGAATTACATTTTTTTAATGTTATTTATCTTTTATTTTATAATCCTTATTTTATTTTTTTTCCCTTGTTTTCAGTATTTTAACCAATTATCTAAACCGCATGCTAAAATCTACAAACGCGAATCCCCTCTTTTGCCGTATAGAGGTGACTATCGCATCACATTCATACGAGCTCCGCCCAAATATACTGTTTCCTAAGTAGCAGGGGTGGATATTAACCTGTCGTCAACCACTCTTGGGATGTCCAATTTGCTACCTGATCCTGAATTAAGAGCCGGCCAAAAAATGCCAATGCTCGTCGATAGGTTCAAACTGAATCACCGCTGAATATACGGCAGGTAGAGGCCGCGCAAGCGGCTTTGGAACCGTAACCAGTTGAGAGGGCGGAGGTTACCTGTAGGTTAATTCCGGGCTGAGATATCCTGCTAAAACTGGTAGCCAGGGGGTGAGATGGCCCGCTAGGGTCGAACAACCTTCATAGTGCATCGCCGTTTGCTGGACGGTAGTTTTAAACCGTCCTAAAGTCTTCTACGCTCACCCCACGGGAAATAGAACGATCAATATCGTTAAAACTTCCTGAGGTGACGGGTTCGCCTGTTGTAGTTGACACCCCTGTAGCCTGTCTACAAAAATACTTGTCCGATGGCACATACAATAATAGGTGCGATCTCTTGGCAATGTAATTTATCAGTACTTACAAACGAGTACGAATGATCCAATCAGAATATGTCTAATGAAAGTATAGGTTCAATAATAATTTTATATTTTATATAGCCGAAAGAATATTTTATTTGTTATTAGTAAAATTCGTTAATTTAAAGTTTGTTTTATTGCCTAATTCTTACTTAAACCTGTGAGGTCGACATGCAGCATTTTCCGCGAATAGAGCATAATTCTAGTCGTAAAATCTCCTTTATATTATTTTATAATTCTCGCACAGTAATTAAGTTGACTAAGAACGATTGTTGTAAAGTCCCATATTAAAAAATAAGTTAGTCAAGGCGGGATCAGAAGTCAGTCGTATCCGATCTGTAAGTGTTTCGTATGCAAACATCAAAATCACCGATTCCTTCTTCAGCATTAGGGCCATTATTGGGTTCCTGTCAATCCGCCCATTAATTTGATTGCAGTTGTCTTCGATTCTGGCCTCATTTTAGTTTCGCATATACCCACGTCATTGTGTTACCTTCCCTGGCCAACCACCGGCCTGGATGGAAGGTATTTTAAACACGCAATTTATTTTTAGAGATGAAGGCGGGAATATTTATGTTGATCCCCCCTGAGACGATTAAGTCTGTCTGTGTGTATATCTGTCCTTCTGTATATCTGTGTGTATGTATTCCTCCACGATAGCGCCTAAATTCATAATCCGATTGAGTTGAAATTTGGCATGAATGGATTATTTCGTCATGAGGCAAGAGTTGACAAGATTGTGGTTGAAATCCGTCCACCAGGGGCACACTAGTCATATTTCAATTTCGAAATATTGGACTTAGAGATTTGAAATTAGGTACACAAACGCCTTGTTGGGCTGTTTTCTCAGTAAGACCTACAGAAGTGCGTTCACAATACTTTCCCCCTGTCGGGGAAGTAATATGTCACCTGGAATCCTCAATACAAAACATATATTTCCCGAATTGAGGCAATTCAAAAACGGATGACGAAGCGTTTAAATTTGTTATATTTTGTAAAACCATCTTCGTACACAGAGTCGCTTCGGTTTCATAAGATGATGTCATTAGAAAAGCGCCGAAGAATGACCGACGCAGTATATCTGCATAAGCTAATTAACAATCTTGTTGATGCTAGTCTAATCTTGGAGCAGATAATTTTTTTCCTCGACCAGCTCGCTCTCAGCGTTCTTTTCAACTGCCAATTGTCAATTCTAACTATGCACAAAATGCTTTTCTTTATAGAGCTTGTCATCATTACAACTCTGTGTTTATGGATGTTGATATATTTGCCAAAACCCCAGATACATTTAAAAATTTAATTATGAATAAATTACAATTTAATTAAGTAATCTGTTTATTATGAAAATAGTTATTCTCCTCTTATCTTTGTATTTACATAAATTATTCCTTTTGTCTATTTTTCCTTTTCATAAAATGTGACATTACATAATTATATATTTCATTTTCTTATTACTATCTATTTAATAATAAATTAATTTATTACCATATTAATATACATGTTTATGAATCTATTTACTGTTTTTTCTGCTCTATTTACTTTATATTTACTCTTTTAATACTTTGGACTGTTTAGTAACTTACCAATTACTTTTCAGAATATTTTCTGTTTGTTTAAAAAACCCTAATAATTTCACATTTCACTTTAAAAAATGCCTGTATATTTTAAACGTTTCTTTTATGTAGAATAATGCACTATATGGCTATTTAATCGGTGGAAACATATAAATGGTGTATGTTTGTTATATTTTAAGTAAATATGTTTTTTGTACTGTCTGTTTCCTGAATAAAATAAAATGAAATAAAATAAATAAAATATCCTCTATGCAATCGATGTTATCATTCAAATTCATAAATAATAAATTTACAGTAAAAGTCATAAAAATTTAATGTAATTCACCTCAATGCTCTCGTGTATTTCTTACATTTCAGCTTTAATAATCGCAAACATCGTCAAGTTTTCTTGAGATAAAACCTCAGGCCGCTCCTCTCACAAACGCAATGGCGACCAAGTTGAAGTGCGCGACAAACGTGTAAATTTGCCGCAGGGCGGTGCTTAGTCAAAATGGCCCCCGGGGATTTGTGTTGAGACTTAAGAAGCAACTCAACATTTGGAAACGTGTTGCAGGGGCTTCTCTCCACCCCCCCCCCCTTGCCGCGCCCCTCATCTCTCTTTTGCGCTCTTAAAATTCTACAGAGCAATGAATAATAAAAGACGAGAGTTTTTAGGGGTTTAACGCAATTTATTCGGCATTGTGTTTTTTTTTTTTGTATTTTAATATCCCCGTGATTGCTACCTATCTCGTTTTGAGAGGTATGTCGCTGCGGAAATAACAGCTTTTAATTTATTTAGAAAATTGGCGATAACGTTTTGGTTCTGTTTCTGTGTTAGTAGGTTGAATATGCGACTTTTTAAAAAGTGCGTACTCTTTATTCCCTTCAATGCTCGTTAAATCGACAAAGTATCTTTATTGATTTTATTGATTAATAATTTTGACGATTTTATTCTTTAGAATCGATGTTATTGTAATATATATAAGTGATTTCAGTATTCAGTCTGCTATACAACTTCAATTCAAATTCTTTATTTTATAAAAAATTATAATAACAGTTACAAACAAATTAAACCTTTACTAACTGGATCGAACGAGACGTCCGCACTAAGGTAGGCTCAGATTCGTATAATTAAGTACTGCCTAATGCTAAATAAAAAAATACCTTGAAGAATACCGTGAAAAATAAAATCAAGTAAACTGAAATTTTAGTCAAAAATAAAATTTTAAATAATCTTAAAAGATATGTGATAATAATAACATAAAGAACAAAAAGCATCCCAATCATAAATATATGGTAGTTGAATAATAATGTGTTAGGAATGGTAAGTTAGCTAGGAACAAAACAAATTAGTTTTTCAGTTTCTTTCCTTCCCTGGGTGATCAATCTGTGTTTTAGTCTTTTAAGCTATTGCATAGCTTTTATCGCGGGCCTAGGCCAGCGCGGCGACCGAATGAAGAAATTTCTTAACGAAAATTAATGATTTTCAACTGATAATTTCGTCTAAACGAGTACTGCTTACGATTCGAAAAAAAATATATGTTAAACAAGAACATTTTCCTAATAACCTTAGCTTTGAATATTTTAGATTTTGTTTATATTACATAGTGTAATTAATTTGTGAAATTAGGTCTAACCGAACACAAAAACGACTACTACGCTAATACTATCTGGCGTATTATTATGAAACCTGCACCATTTTAAAGATAATTTAATTATCTATCTTTTTATCTACGATTTTTTTTCGAAAAATCCGTTTTTTATGCTTTATCGAATAAAAAGTTCGTGCGCGGCGCTCTATCGGAAGACGTTTAAATTATTCCGAATCATTTGCTACCGCACGCAGCCGCAAATGATTCGGAATAATTTCAACGTTTTCCGATAGAGCGCAGTTATCTGATATCAGAAAAAATAAAATAAATAAAATAAATTTATAATTTTAATTGCATAAGTTTTTAAAAGTGCTATGCAATAGCTTTACCGCGGCAGTCCCCGAGTGCCACACGTATTTTTTTGTTTATATTTTTACCTTGAGTATAAATGCCGGGTATATCCATAGTTTTATTGAACAACGACGGTGCCAAATATAGAAAATATCAATAATCAATTTGTGAAACTTTGGAATTAAAGTTACATAGACATGCCTATGTTGTATATACTAGTACATGCTTTCAATATAAATTCGAAGACTATCGCGGTTGTTTGACATTATAAATAGGATAGAAAACGAATTTACCGCGTGAAATTTGTAGCACCCGACGTTTCGGTGACGTTGCAGCCACCGTTGTCTAGGGTAGACACCGTTGTCTACCCTAGACAACGGTGGCTGCAACGTCACCGAAACGTCGGGTGCTACAAATTTCACGCGGTAAATTCGTTTTCTATCCTATTTATAATGCTTTCAGTATTTTAAGAGATACATTTTTTACCCCATTTGCCTATTGTATATTCAAAGTAAATCGCACTTAAAGAGTAAACTCCAGTCGCGTGTCGGAGCTGACACGCGCAATTTTTTTATTAGATAATCTGAGGAATTACGATAATTCTGTGAGGGACCACCCCTCACAAGACTCCAAATTATTCGATGTGAGGTGGTGGTATCAACTTACGAGTTATCACAGTATTTAAAGGCGGTTTTGATGAAGCAGAAGATATTTATTGATTGAATCGATTGAATATTGCCAGTTATAACGCTTGCCGAATTAACGAGTGCAAGGATTACTTTATCGAGACGCGAGGGTTGCGCGACGGCGGTTATGTAGGAAAGTGGATGAGGATTGTATGTGTGCTCCTAGTATCTTGTACTGGGCACGGCTCGAGTCTGTGGGATTACAGACTGATGCTTCGAGGTTCAGGGAAAATGAGGAAAGGAAACCGGATCCGTTGAGCGACCTCGTAGAGGGGTACCGGATATGCCGTCGCAACCTTGGGGGAAGGTGATCAATCGGGGACTGATAATTTGGTTGCTTTTTGGCCTGTTTATATAGGCCGTGCAATGATGCAATTTGATGCAATTTCTAATTTGGCTTGAAGTATTTGACCAAACATACATACATACAAAAAACATACATACTGACAAACATTGCAGAGTAAATAAAATCTTGTAAAAAAGAATCGTTAAACCTTAACGCTCTGCAAAACTCCTATTAAAGTCATTGACCGTAGCTTACTTTAATAGGTCGTTTTATAGGCTCTTCAATTATCTCTGCGTTATTTTTTTTATCTTTACCCATTATGAAGCTTTTTTGCCGACCACCCTTAAATCAATACTCCAGAATTCGAGCCCTATTATCGAACATGATTAGTCGCAGCCGGGCAAAAAGGCCCATGTTTTAATATATCTCTATAATGAAAAATATGAAACCGTTATAAAATATTCTATATTATCTATATTATCAGGTATTCAAAACAAGATTTAGGAATTTAAATGTTTACCTTTATTACAAGCTTTTATTTACCTTGCAATGTTTGTTAGTTTGTTTGTTAAGGTCAAATCTTGCAAGCTGAATTAGAACTACTTCCTAGTAATCCTAAGAAGTTGAATGTTGGTTCAATTCCGATGACAATGCATTTTTATGGTGAGCATGATCTAATTCTACACTCAGGATCGGCTCCCGACGAGGATACCGTTCCACGGTCAACAGCACAGACACACAATTTATACGCATTCAGTTATGATAGCCCGTTCCAAATTTTACCATGACATGGCTGCTACACCCAGGGTTGCCCCCAACGAGGGGACTCCTCAATATGATAGCCCATTTTAAGCTGCTAACATTGCTGCTGCACCCAGGGTTATTTTGAACAGAGCATTTTAATAAAAGATTGTTTTTTTAAATGTGTTTTAACTATTAACTTATTATTTAATTATTACAAAATGAACGACGTTTCTTGAGTTATATTAATGTTGGCATGATTTCATATTAGTATGTGTTATATAGACAACTATATCAAAACTATTGTAATTTACTATAGGTTATAATCTGAGTATAGAAGGGCATATACATAAAAAACAATACTTTGAAAATATTCCAAAAGTATTTTTATGAGACTGATAAGGATGAATATATTCTAGAGAATCCGAAAAACATGAAAACTGAAGATATATTCAATAACTTTTGTTTTCATGTTTAAGCTGTATTCGCTGCTAACAGTCGTGTTTTTTACATATTTATTTGCGGGTTGTCATAAAGTACTTTAAAGGTTGTCGACTACAACGTTCGAACCCGTCACCCCAATGAGTTATAACGATATCAAGCTATATCGAGCTATTCGGTTTCCCATGGAGTGAACGTAAAAGACTTAGTGGACAGCGCAATCCAGAGTCAAACTACGTCAGCAGCCCATAAGGCTCCAACGCATTAACGCGTGGCACATGAAAGAGGAACCAGCAGGCAAACCTCGTTTCCTTACTACCAGGTTTGGGCGGATTTCTCTATCTTCCAGTCTGGCCACAGAATCGAGATGGCGTTAGCGGCAATTCAGCTCGAATTTATCGCGAAGCGAAGCGTCCTTTGCCCGTCAATATTACACGGGATCGGGTGGCCAACGGATCGTTTCTAAGGATAGATCACATCTGTTCGGCAACTATCCCTGCTGCTTAGGAATCTTACGTTTCCAGACTACCGAGGTTATTCGTCGGAGTGCACAGTCGATTGTCTAACGCCTCACGGTGCGCAAACCGCCCAGTTCCGCCCGAGGTGTTCCCCGATACCTGAACCTCCGATCCCAGCTGTGTACAACTGTAGGTTAGACAGCCGCAAGCAGTTCACGGCAGGCTTCCTAGGTTAGCCCATCTTCGAAAAGGCTATTGGTTGGGAGCTGAATCGTTGGTTGGGCCGAACTAAGAATACACAGGCAGGCAGGCATGAAATCGGTAGTTCCCACATTGAAAGTTTTACACATAACAGAACGAAAGGATACACACACAAGGATATATCATCAACATTAATTACTATTGGTTCTTTTATACCCAGTAGCCAGTCATGGATGGTTAAACATGAAAACGATAAAATTACAGAAACTGGCTTACCACATTTGACACTTAATTACTGGAACGCTTTTATCGTATTAAACTATTTAATCGCTAAAGATGCACTTCAATATCTTTTAATAATCATCCACCTTAGTTTATGTTGAAATGTTTAAACTTCATCGCTGCCTAATTGGTGCTTATTTAATGAGTTTGTCTTGAGGTGCCCATTAATGTTACAATGCCATCAAAATTAATGCAGAGCTAATTAATCGCCTCACTTGTTTGACTGCTTAATTTCAGCTTAAATCATTAGTCAGGAGGCTTTTGATATAAATTACCTAAAGCAAACGTTGAATTGAGATTGATTTACGTAAACACTGTTACTTTTGAGCCCGAAGGAATTACTGGCAAGCTGGAAATCTTACAAAATATCTGCTTCTACCTTGATGTTGGTTTTTAGTTTTGTACAATTTAATGTACACCTACGCAAATATTTTAGGTAGAATAACGCCTAAAATACCTAACTAGATAAATTCTACCTAATTTAATATGAAGGTGCGCGATCTAATTAGGTAGATATTACTTTGAATCGAACTAAGTGAGGAAAAATTCGACGTCGATTCTATCTAATTTAGATAGTTATTACCTTAACCCGGCGAGGATGTGGAGGGGTCAATTTGGCCCTGCTCATTTTATTTTGTGTACAACATTTTGTCCAGCAGTCGTAGGCTGGCAAACTTCTCAGTAGCTGGAGCTATTGAAATTTCCTTCCCTCTGCAAGCTACTACTCGGTCATCCGAGCCTGCAGATAGAGATAGAAGGGCGGGAACGCAAAAAGGGTATTTATGACCCTCACACAACCACGACGTAGCAATTTTGTGACATTCAAAACATTATTTTCTAAAAAAAATGGCCTCTGACAGTGTTCTATGCAATGCTGAATATGTATGTTTATCTTCTTCTTCTTATATATAAAAATGAATCGCCGTGCGTTAGTCTCGCAAGATCTCGAAAATGACTCGACCGATTTGAATTATATTTTTTTTGTTTTATTTGCCTTGATTCAGGAGTGGTTCACAAAAAAAAATATTTAGGAAAAAAATAAAAGAAACAATTAAAAATCGAAAAAATCGAAATTGGGCATTTTGGGAAATGGGCCACTTTCAATACAGCTGCGCCATCCATAACTGTTATTCATTCCGTGCGATTGTGTAAGATTTCAAAAAGTCGAAAAGTCGAAAGTCGAAAAAGTCGAAAAAGTCAAGAGTCAAAAAAGTCAAAAAAGTCTAAAAAGTCAAAAAAGTCAAAAAAAGTCGAAAACGTCAAAAAAGTCTAAAAAGTCAAAAAAGTCAAATAAGTCGAAAAAGACAACAAAAGTCAACAAAAGTCTGAAAAGTCGAAAAATGCAAAAAAGTTGAAAAAGTCGAAAAAGCATTTATATTTCATCATGTAATTTAAATACATTGAATTTATTTTAATTACAAACGACTTTCATTTAATCACCGAACGAAATTCCAACCGTACATGATTCGGCCATATTATAGATTTCAATGAATTGGATTTGAAAGGTTGATTAGGATCAATAAACGCTTATGAAGAGTTACAATCAAATCAATTTTAGGTAGTACGAAGTTCACCGGGTCATCTAGTGTTGAATATATATGAATGTTTGCGAAAGGTGTCATTCGTACATTGTCAAGAACACATTGATCCATTCTGTCAACTGTGTGCTACTGCGAGAAATGATTAATTATCTTAAAAGACGGAAATAGTATTTTTGTCATGACAAATGATTTATCTCTTATATAGGGCCTTAAAAAATGTTTTATAAATAACCTTGTTTTTGTTAATTTTTTTAAATATGTAACGGAGAGTCCTGCTTAAGTTGATTATTTTTTTATTTTTTTAAGCTATTGCATAGCTTTTATCGCGGGCCTTAGGCCAGCGCGGCGACCGAATGAAGAAATTTCTTAACGAATATAAATGATTTTAAACTGATAATGACGTCTAAACGAGTACTGCTTACGATTCGAAAAAAATATATGTTAAACAAAAACATTTTACTAATATTCTTAGCTTTGAATATTTTAGATTTTGTTTATATTACATAGTGTAATTAATTTGTGAAATTAGGTCTAACCGAAAGCAAAAACGACTACTACGCAAGTACTATCTGGCTTATTATTATGAAACCTGCACCATTTTAAAGATAATTTAATTATATATCTTTTTATCTACGATTTTTTTCGAATAATCCGGTTTTTTGCTTTATCGAATAAAAAATTCGTGCGCGGCGCTCTATCGGAAGACGTTTAAATTATTCCGAATCATTTGCTTCCGCAGCCGCAAATGATTCGGAATAATTTCAACGTTTTCCGATAGCGCAGTTATCTGATATCAGAAAAAATAAAATAAAAAAAAAAAAATACGCGTGGCACTCGGGGACTGCCGCGGTGAAGCTATTGCATAGCATTTTTAACAACTTATGCAATTATAATTATTTATATATTTTATTTATTTTATTTTTTCTGATATGATATGAAAACGTTGAAATTATTCCGAATCATTTGCGGCTGCGGTAGCAAATGATTCGGAATAATTTAAACGTCTTCCGATAGAGAGCCGCGCACGATTTTTTTATTCGATAAAGCAAAAAAACGGAATATTCGAAAAAAATCGTAGATAAAAAGATAGATAATTAAATTATCTTTAAAATGGTGCAGGTTTCATAATAATACGCCAGATAGTATTTGCGTAGTAGTCATTTTTGTGTTCGGTTAGACCTAATTTCACAAATTAATTACACTATGTAATATAAACAAAATCTAAAATATTCAAAGCTAAGAATATTAGGAAAACGTTCTTGTTTAACATATATTTTTTTTGAATCGTAAGCAGTACTCGTTTAGACGTAATTATCAGTTTAAAATCATTAATTTTCGTTAAGAAATTTCTTCATTCGGTCGCCGCGCTGGCCTAAGGCCCGCGATAAAAGCTATGCAATAGCTTAAAAATACGTGTGGCACTCGGGGACTGCCACGGTAAAGCTATTGCATAGCATTTTTAACAACTTATGCAATTATAATTATTTATTTATTTTATTTTTTTACTTTTGTATGTATAATGGTATTTTTTAAATTAAAATATATATTTAGTAACGTATTCGTAAGTTTAATTACCGTCGTTTTTTATTACATACCAATAAATAATTAAAAAGAAATTAAGAAATACAGGGTCAGCATGACCCTCCGCATGAGTAACGAACCCTTTTTGTACAACTACTTCGCCGGATTAAGGTAACAATATTAATAATAATATTTAAACGCTTTACTTATTGAAACAAATCGGCAGGATTTTTGCGTTATTACCTCAAACCATCCTTACAGGTAACTAGAAAATCGAAATAGGGAACAATTCTTTTGCGGTAATAGGAATATAAAACTATCACTAAAATCACATAAAGGGGTCTACCCATTTCGAATCACCCAATATAAATAAAATTTGTTGCTCAACAGTTTTTATTTCCCTGGATTTTTTTGCATGTATTTCCCTATAGGTAGTGACAAAACACGTTTCGAAACAAAATAGGCCATAGTTTTTTAGCAGCTATTTTAAAATGGCTGATAGGCAAATTTGAATGAAAAACTTGCTTTGCAGAAAGTCTGCTAATCTAATAATAAAGATTTCTAAATATTCCAAAAACCAATATGTTTAGTATGAAATGAAAACTGGATGTTTTAAATTATTATACCATGCATTAAATCTCTGATTATATGTTATTCCTGTATTGAATACTTACTTAACTATCAGCATTAAAAGTTTTAGTCCTGAGAATGCACTTTTTTTACACGGTTTTTAAAAAATGGCCGAAACCCGATCAATAAAGCTCAATTTTCTCAGGACAATATCTAAAAAGCGACTGAAAGGAAATTATAAAAAAAAAAAAATATGTTTGTTATACACATCGGAATATCTTACAAAAAAATATGACGGACACTCAACTTCACTATGTAAATTGTAATAATTTTAAGGCCTTTTTGTTTACAGAAAGAGTTTGACTGATTTTATGCATGATGCAATAATTAGAAAATTATACTCCTAATATTCATTTCATGCTAAATATATTGGTTTTCGAATTATTTCGAGATCTTTATAAATAGATTAGCAATTAGACTGTCCGCAAATCAAGTTTTTCATTAACATTTGCCTAACCGCTGCTCTATTACTCTAAATGCAGTAAAGTCTCGGTCATAATTTATTTGCGAGATATTTCTATGTGTATAACGAAGATTCTGTGAATTTTTTACTCGTTTCCATTCAGTCCCTATTTAGATAATCAACTGAGAAAATTGACCTTAAACGGCTTTCGGCCATTTTTTAAAAGCTCGAGGAAAAAAGGAGTTCATTCTCAGGTAGTTAGATAGGTATTCAACGCAGGAGTAACATATTATCAGTGAGTCTTAAAAAGAAACGATTGATATTTTTATCCGAGTCTTTACAGAAAGAGTTGAATAAATTTCATGTACAGCATTATAATTCAAAAAATATATTTTAAATGACAAATAATATTTAAATTAACAGAGTGCTACACGTATTTTTTTCGAAGAGTGTTTTGTCACTGTGTCTCTATAGGAAACACATGCAAAAAAAAAATACGTGTGGCACTCGGGGACTGCCGCGGTAAATGTTTTGCATAGCATTTTTTAACAACTTATGCAATTATAATTATTTATTTATTTTATTTACTTTATTTTTTTTTATATCAGATAACTGCGCTCTATCGGAAAACGTTGAAATTATTCCGAATCATTTGCGGCTGCGGAAGCAAATGATTCGGAATAATTTAAACGTCTGCCGATAGAGCGCCGCGAATAGAGCGCCACGAATTTTATTCGATAGAGCAAAAACACCGGATATTATTCTTTGACTATTCGAAAAAATTCGTAGATAAAAAGATAGATAATTAAATAATCTTTAAAATGGTGCAGGTTTTATAATAATACGCCAGATAGTATTTGCGTAGTAGTCGTTTTTGTGTTCGGTTAGACCTAATTTCACAAATTAATTACACTATGTAATATAAACAAAATCTGAAATATTCAAAGCTAAGAATATTAGGAAAATGTTCTTGTTTAACATACATTTTTTCGAATCGTAAGCAGTACTCGTTTAGACGTAATTATCAGTTTAAAATCATTATTTTTCGTTAAGAAATTTCTTCATTCGGTCGCCGCGCTGGCCTAGGCCCACGATAAAAGCTATGCAATAGCTTAAAAACAGGGAAATTAATAATGTTGAGCAAAATTGCCAGGGTGATTTTAAATGGATTGACCCAAAGGCAACTCGTATCAAATGTATCTTACGTTATATTCCAGCAGAAAATAAAACCTAAATAAAAATATAAAAAAGCTATAACCGAATGGCAAGCAATAACGCAGGAAAAGGGAGGGGATGGGATGAGAGAATGGGATGGGAGATGAGAAATGTATCTGCGATTAAAACAATACAAAATTGGTGCTGCCCTTGGTAAACTGTTCTTGATACGGGCTCCACGTACGGAGAAACGGTGCGAGTAGAAATCACTAGTGTGACCAGGGATCGTCCAGGGATCACTACTGTGAGCAGTAGGTTGTATTGAGTTCTAGAGGGCGCCCGTGAGCTGATAGAGCGTTGGTCATACTTATGAGATAGCTCGGAGCGGCCCCCTCCAAGATTATGTAGAGCAAACCGATGACTATCGTATTTCTCCTTTCTCGCGTCAGTCAGAGAATTCTCCTTCTGCACTCCGTAATATGCTACTTTCTTAAAAAATAAAACGAATGCAGACATTGGTCAGACAGTAAAGTCAAGTGACTTGTCGGTCCGGAGCGGTCCGGAGTAGATAAAAAGATAGATAATTAAATAATCTTTAAAATGGTGCAGGTTTTATAATAATACGCCAGATAGTATTTGCGTAGTAGTCGTTTTTGTGTTCGGTTAGACCTAATTTCACAAATTAATTACACTATGTAATATAAACAAAATCTGAAATATTCAAAGCTAAGAATATTAGGAAAATGTTCTTGTTTAACATACATTTTTTCGAATCGTAAGCAGTACTCGTTTAGACGTAATTATCAGTTTAAAATCATTATTTTTCGTTAAGAAATTTCTTCATTCGGTCGCCGCGCTGGCCTAGGCCCACGATAAAAGCTATGCAATAGCTTAAAAACAGGGAAATTAATAATGTTGAGCAAAATTGCCAGGGTGATTTTAAATGGATTGACCCAAAGGCAACTCGTATCAAATGTATCTTACGTTATATTCCAGCAGAAAATAAAACATAAATAAAAATATAAAAAAGCTATAACCGAATGGCAAGCAATAACGCAGGAAAAGGGAGGGGATGGGATGAGAGAATGGGATGGGAGATGAGAAATGTATCTGCGATTAAAACAATACAAAATTGGTGCTGCCCTTGGTAAACTGTTCTTGATACGGGCTCCACGTACGGAGAAACGGTGCGAGTAGAAATCACTAGTGTGACCAGGGATCGTCCAGGGATCACTACTGTGAGCAGTAGGTTGTATTGAGTTCTAGAGGGCGCCCGTGAGCTGATAGAGCGTTGGTCATACTTATGAGATAGCTCGGAGCGGCCCCCTCCAAGATTATGTAGAGCAAACCGATTGAATTCAATTCAATTCAATTCATTTATTTCAAAAATCTTTACAGATTGTCGAAACTAAAACTAGGTGTTAGGTACATTTAATATTATTTACAATTTAATTCCATCGTGATTTCATTTCCGTTCAGTTCTAAAGTTCACTTTGTAAATTATACACGTCATATACAGATATAAATTAATAACGATAGAGACAGAGTTCAATTTGTAGATAAAAAAAATAGATGGACGTCATGTTTGCTAGATTATATACGCATACTTGAACAAGTGGTATTTATAGTCTAGAAGATTATTATTGTAATTCATTATTATTAATTATTAAAATTCATATTTGTCATTAAAACGATTATTAAAGATTATTAAAATTAAAATATAATTAAAATTCATTTACGTCATATAATTCCTTATAAATTAGTAGCTTTCTGACTTCCGAATAGAAAACTAATATTTTCTTTTCCCTACATATTAGGTCTTTTAGGTTTTGTGGCAGTTTATTAAAAAAGGACATTCCCACGTAGTTAGGGTCTCTGCGTAAAATTTCTAGGTTCGGACGAGGTAATAGTAGATTGTTCCTCGACCTAGTCAAGTGATTATGTACTTCTACAGGTTTCTTAAATTTAGATATGTCTTTAGCTACTAGTTTGATGCACTCAAATAAATATAGTGATGGTAGGGTGAGTATATTTTGATTCCTGAATGATCCACGACACGATTGAAAGCTGTCCATGTTATTTAGAATTCTTATTGCGCGTTTCTGCAGGGAGAAAATATGCTGCCTAAATTCCATGGTGCACTGAGCCCAGAATGAGATGCCGTAACGTAGGTGCGACTCAAAGTGGGCGAAATATATGCATCTGGCGTCTGTTTTACTGATAATTTTGCACATCTGACGCAGTAAAAAGCATGCTCTAGAAAGCTTGTCACTCAATATTTGGGCATGCGGGGTCCACCTTAACTTATCGTCTATTACGACACCCAGGAATTTGTGCGTAGCAACATTGCTTACCTTGTGCACCCCAATTTTTAGTGCCGGAATATTCGGAGAAGTCTTTTTGGAACCAGAATGTATCATTGAAACAGTCTTTGAGGCATTTAGAGCAAGGTTATTGCACTCCAACCAGTCGTTTAGTTGCACTAGCTCTTTATTCAATGTGTCAATTACTCGATCTAAATCCTGGTCGGCATAACTTATGCTGGTGTCGTCAGCGAATAGAATGACCTCAGAATTAGTGACCGCTGATGGAAGATCGTTCACATAAATTATAAAAAGAGTTGGTCCTAGTATACTCCCTTGTGGTACCCCAGATCTAACTATACACTCATCAGAAAATACTGGCCTAATTACGCCTCCCTCATTTTCAGTGAGTTGCACTAATTGTCGTCTGTTATAGAGGTAACTTTGAAACCATTTCAGGCCGTTTCCTCGGATTCCGTATCTTTCGAGCTTGTATAATAAACGCTCGTGGTTAACCATGTCGAAAGCCTTCGACAGGTCGCAGAAAACAGTTCCTGAATACAGTTTTCTGTCCGTGTTTTTATACAATGTAGTTACCATATTTTTCAGTGCATCCATAGTGCTTTTATTTTTTCGGAACCCGAATTGGGCATCTGATAGGATATGTTTTTCTTCCAGGTATTTTATAAGTCTAATATTAACTATTTTCTCTAATATCTTGGACATAACAGGAAGTAAAGCAATTGGCCTGTAATTTTCTATATCAGTTTTCGCATCTTTTTTATGTAGAGGTATTATCTTTGCGGTTTTAAACTCTTCAGGGAAAACCCCATCTCTGAGGGAGATATTAAAGATATGGGCTAATTGCCCTGCTATTACTGGGAGAGCAAGTTTTATGGTGGAAATATCTATGCTATCTACCCCTGTTGACTTTTTGTTCTTCATTGATCTTACTATGTTCGTAATCTCTACGGCGTTCGTTGGGCGCATAAAAAAGTTATGGTGGCTATGAGGAATATGTCCCGTTGACGTGCTCGATGCTGCTGCCTTTTGGGACAGTTGAATTGTCTTAGAGAAAAAATGATTGAATGCATTTGCCACGTCGAGTTGGTTTGTAATAATGTCATCATTATTGTTGAGAATTATGTTGGATGCATTTGTTTTATATTTACCCATTTGCTGATTAACTATTTTCCATAACGCCTTAGAATTGTTTTTCTCTCTCATGATTTCCTTTATAATGTGGCTTTTCTTGGCGTTCCGTATCACTCGTTTGTATAATTTCCCGTAAGCATTTATATAAGCAGCGATGCCGCTACTATGTTTAAATTTATGGATAAGACGAAGTGAACGCCAATTTTTAGAGCCGATGACTCTCGTATTTCTCCTTTCTCGCGTCAGTCAGAGAATTCTCCTTCTGCACTCCGTAATATGCTACTTTCTTAAAAAATAAAACGAATGCAGACATTGGTCAGACAGTAAAGTCAAGTGACTTGTCGGTCCGGAGCGCAGTCTGGTGCCAGTATCAGGGTACACCGCGGTGTTAATCTTATGCAAGCCTGGAATTAGCATTCTGTTATCTGTGTGGTGCTAGCATCCTGGTACTAACCTGGTGACAATATCCTGGTGTTAGCCTCGTGCCAAGATTCTACTGCTAGATAGGTGTCTGCATTTGGTATCAGCCTAGAACCAACATCCTGATGCTAGCCCAATGCCAGCATTCTAGCGCTCATCTGGTGCTAGACAGGAATATCCTTTTGAGCCCTGATACTCAACCCCTCCAACTCTAATCTCCCCAGAATTAGTCGCCGAAATTTCATTGATTATATTTATATTGCATTTCGTATCAAGTGTAATGATATAAAATCGAACGCCTCCTGTCAAATAGAATACATAATATCTAAACCAAACCATGCCAAGTAAGTACACCTATTGCCATCTATACGCAGCAACGGGAAGGCAAGGTGAATGATCTTCAAAGCGTAAAAGTAGTAATTAGTCGATTCATTCATAATCCTAAAATTTAAATCATATTTCAAAACGTGTAGCGACATCTAGCGGGAAAAAAAGCGAGAAATGTTACCGTCGATAAGCAGAGAACTGTAAGAAAATTTTACTGACGTGTCGGCAAGAATATAAAATATATTAAAATAAGATTAAAACTCAATAAAACAATAAAACGTTTATATATTCGTTAAAAATGAAGCGTAATAGCAATAAACCACTAAATAAAATAAAACTGAATAGGCTTTAGAGAAAAATCAAGGAAAAATCGATGATTCAAAAAACGCCGAAATCACATACAAAAATGGGTCTTCAAAAGATGCATGATAGAAACACAGGATATTTAGAAAGATTTCAGCGACGACACGCACTATAGACGTAGAGTAGAATAAGCACTATCTTCTGAAACGAAAGTAGAACCTGAAAACAGAATAAATTGTTAGCAATCGATTTAAATATCGCACGGAACGAATTCGCAGCCAGCTGAAACTGACAGTTCATATAATGATTAAATTGTCGTACTTTTAACAAGAAAAATCGCCACTATAGACGATAATGCTAATTACAGCCTATATAGATAGAACACCCAGTAGATAGACCTACTAGAATAAAGCCAATGAAATAAGCTATTTTATGAAGCAGAGCATATATTCTGTACGATAGTTTACAGGGAGAATCTAATGTTTGAAACTGAATAAATGACGGTTTGACGGAAAAAATAAATCGGAATTATCCACGGCAGGAGGGTGTTGCCATGTTTTGACATCAAATAGAGTCGGAATATCGTACAAATTTTGATCACTAGAGGCGCTGTAGTTCAGAAATAAGGGAGGTTTTGAGGTGGACCACTAATAAAAAACAGACGAGCGTCTTAAAGAGCGTCTCTTCATATTTGGCGGGAAAGTTTTGGAGGGAAAGCCATATCCCAAAAAGCAGACGATAATACAAATATTAGAGTATACAGAAAGAAGAAGCAAGTTAAAAAGGTCATAGGTGACATATTTTTAAAGGAAACGGATGAGTAATTTCGATGTGAAAAATTGTTTTCAAATTGGGTCACTGAAAAACCTACTAACGCCGAATAACTTTTTATAAAAACCATATAGGGTTATAGTAGAAAAAAAAAGAATAATAATAGCCGTAATAGTTAATGAAATAGACATACTTTTTGGAAAAATATACACGTACCTTTAGAAGCACATAGCGCCGCGAGGAGGCAACATAAAATTAATATATATGCAGAAATTAGATGCAGGGGTTACAGATTACAAGGGAAAAATAAGGAAATCAGCTCAAATGAGTGAATTAAAGAAATAAGAGTGCAAAAATAGCTCGATGTGCACGAAATGGTACGGAACCCCAATGTGGAAAAACGATAGTTGGTAACCAGAAAGAAAAAGCATGATGGCCGCGTTATTTTGCATAGGAAGGGGTGAAAAGCACATCTAAAAATGGAGAAATTGCCGTATTTTGAAGGGTATAAAAAGGCGGTGGGCGATGCCAAAATCAATTCAGTTTACCAGGAGAACCAACGCGTAATAACCTCGTCACCCAAACGTCGAAAAAGTGCCGGAAAATGTAAAAGTTCAAGTTAAAACGAGGGAATGTGGGCAGAAATGCTGTCCACATTCCCATAAAAATCATGTAGAATCTAAGTGAAGTTTTTTTTAACACGTATTTATTTTATTAGAAGCGGTACATCAAATATTTGGCGGGAAAGCCAACAAAATTAAACAGTGCTAAAAAATTCGACGAGAAATCGACGTAAAAACAGTAAAAAACCCTCTATAAGCGACGCCACGTACATCAAATAATTGGCGGGAAAGCAAACAAAATTAAACAGTGCTAAGATTCGTCGAGAGATCGACTTAAAGACAGTAAAAAACACATTTATATAGACGCCACGTACATCAAATATTTGGCGGGAAAACATAAGTATGCAGAATCAAACAGTAGCAAGATAGAAGAAAAATTAAAGATATTCCTTTTAAATAAACATTCACGAGGAGATCATATAAGTAATATCAAGACAGACATTCGGAATAGACTTCGCATCACGAAGACAACGTACAATCAAATTTCGTCTTTCGACAGAACGGGGTTGAAAACAATCGTACTACACAGCCGACATCCCTACGATGCAGCTGTCAAATTGAAACAAAACAGTTATTAGTTGTTATGTGTTTAGTTGTTAAGAAGTGTATAAAGGTGTTATGTTAGTGTAAGGTATGTGTTAATTGGATTGGATGGCAGCTTAAAACGAGTAAGATTGTTCAAATTAATATAATTGCGTTATAATTGCGTTATAACCGCCGAAGCTGGCCATACTATAAAACTGTTATAGTTGATATTTTTTTAATATATTATGCAAATATGTATGTTGTCATAAGTATGAATAACAAATGCGTCTTACACTGTTTCGCGCTATAATTGAAATAGAAAGCCAATACCATCTGCTTTTCGTACTGTCCGCTACTACATTGTTAGCGTGAACCTTTTTTTTATAAGGCCAGTACTTGATTGGGACTGCAGGCCGTCAATAAAAGACGAAGCCTCATGGATTGAGATATTTGAAACTGCCTGGTTTCACAGAGACAAAGTCCGTGAACCAGCGTAGCGATAAACTAAGAAAAAAATGTATATACGTATGTCGTAATTGATTCGACATACACAGTAATATAGGTTATGATAAGTTGTGTTTTTGTGCTATATTGCGTATTGTCATATTATCATGTTATTATTATTTAATGCAAAGCTACAAAAAGAGCCATATATGTAATGAATAGTATAAACTAAAAAAAATTATTTTACAATATATCGAATATTTTGCCGGAAAAAGTGTTCATATTTTTTAATCAAAAGGATACCATACCTGGGAATAAAAAAAATAGACTGAGCTAAATTATAATTAGAAGTGGATTCGATAGATCAGATACCGCGCTAACGGATGAACGAACGCAGTAATTGAATACGCGAGATTGGCGCCTTTATTATAAATGTATCTCGTAATCCAATAAATATATAAGAAATATAACTCCTGAGTTCACGACGCACTGACAGAAGACTGTAGCATCCGTCAGTGTGATAAATAGTGCATCGACAAATCAAACGATGTCAGATATTCAGTAATGATCACTAGCGTACTTCTAAGTACATTAAAAAATAAAAAATCCCAGCTGATTGGAGTAATCGTCAACCGATATTGAGAAAGTGACTTAAAACTATTAGCATACATTGATCTGGAAGTCTCTAACTATAGAACACCTTTGATAATCCACTAGATAGAAATTGTGTCATAGAACATCAAAAATCAATATTTCTCATCGGGATGAGATCTTAAAAGTGTATGTTACAAGCCGATCCTAATTTATAAACCTCGAATTGATCCAAACTATCTAAAACCAAGTGCATAAGGGTCTAACAAATTGGTCTAGACACATAGAATACTCCTTATTATTCTTCTTCTTCTTTTGGAGAATACATTTTAGTCAGGACAGGAGAATTTCATATATGAGGGAGATCGTACAAGAGAAAACAGGGCTATTCACTGGAAATCTCTATTCTCTGCATACTTTGAATATCTTTATACATATATTAGCATCATCCTCTTCTTTTAGTCACTTCTCCGTTCAATCTTCTTCATCAAGCGCTTATCGCTGATGATACGTCGCGCACGTTTAAGTAACAAATATTGATAAATATTATTATTATTGAATAATATTAATTAATATTAGTGTTAATAATATTAATAAATATATTAATATTAATATTAATAATATTAATAAATATATTAAAAAAAATATCGCTACAAAATGGCTTGCCCAAAGTATGGCCGATCATGATCATTGCGATATATTGTCATCTTACATCTCTTACATCTCACAAATTATACAAATTAAATTATATTAAATAAGAAATAGGATTATATTAAATAATAAATAAATAATAATAAAAAAAAATAATGCTACAAAAATGCCGACCCAACGCGGGGCCTGATTAAAACATTTTAAAGTGAACGGGAACTACTTAGTAGAACATAAACATAGTAATAATTAATATTTTTGAATAAATATCGTTCGTTCATCGGTGAGGCTAATAAATATATAGATACTACCATTGGAGGATACTATCATTGGATGTTAATACATGTATATATTGGTCCTTTTTGTGAGCTTTGGCGAGGAAGTTGAAATTTCACTCGCGAATATTTTATTGTTTGCTTGTTTGTTTTTTGAGTGTTGACAATAAGGTCGCACCACATATATGATAAATGTTAAGTTGTAATTACTATCTAGCAAATACTATAATATTGTTTTTCTGTGTTACGGTGATACCATCGCACAGATCATCTTGAATGTTTTGATGTTATCTTGTTAAATATTTGCGATATTAGCAAGTGAGTTATATCGGAGGTGGATTATAAGATATATAATATTATAAGATATAATAATAAACCCCGTTCTGCGAAAGGTGCGAATTAATATTTTTATGCGAATCTTAATTATTAATTTTCTTTATAAATGTTCTGTCTTGTCTGCATAAATTATTATAATATCATCTCGTGAAGTGCAAAATAAATATAAAATATTATCATAATAAATAAAAAGATTTCCAATATAGAAAAATAATAATAATAGAAATAATGTCGTATACGGCATCAACGTCAAAAAGACGCCGACTAGCATTAGATATTGAGCAGGGCCGTATTAGGAGCATGTTCGATAGGGACGTTAGTCCGCATAATTCCTTATATGAGTATAATAGATTAGCAGAGCAAGCAGCTGACCAGGCTTTTATAGATAAGGAAAGAGAGAATATGGCTAATATAATAAAAAAATTAGAAGAACAGTTGAAGGAGGCAACGATAAATAATAATAATATCGCTTTAAATGAAAACAATTCAAATAAAATAATAAAGCAGGAAGGTGCATATGTGCCACCGACTGCGGGAAATATAAATGATGTGTTTCGTTGGGGAATCAAATTTACCGGGGAAGGATCAGTATTGGATTTCATTGAGACGTGCGAGGATAGATTGAGGTCTCGACGCGTTAGCGGAAATACATTAGTAGAATCATTTACCGAACTATTGACTGGACCCGCATTGAAATGGTTTCGTTCAATGAGAACCGATCAGTTGACATGGTATGAGTTAAAGAGGAAGTTAATCGAGCGTTTTGAAGCTTTGAACTACCAAATTAAAATGGATAGTCACATAAGAAATCTAAAACAAAAGCCCCAACAGAGCATAGAAGAGTATATGACCGAGGTTAGAGGTTTCAACGCACTATTGCGTGAACCAATAAAAGATACAATTTTATTAGAAATACTAAAAATAAATGTTGCCGATCGTTATAAGCCCATATTAGGCGCACAAATTCTGACTACTGTCGAAGAGCTCGTAAAGTATGCGAAAAACTTTGAGCAATACATAAATAAAGAGGAAGCTAACCCAATTAAAGAAGTATATCGCGGAAATTATAAGAAACCGATGGTCGCGACGGTTATAGAAAAGAATAACTATAATCAAAATAAGCGCTATAATGACTTTCCTAGGAATGACCAGCGCAATACAAATGATATGCCGTTTAACAATAATAGATTCCAAACATCAGGTAGAGGGCGCGGAAACATGAATCGTGGGCGCGGGGGATATAACTTCTCCGGACAGAGTAGAATTGTGAACGAGATTAGATGTTTGAAATGTGAGGAACTAGGTCATCACTTCACCACATGCCGGCAAATAAGGGGTAAAATCTGTTTCGGGTGTCGTGCGGAGGGCGTGACAAAATTTGAATGCGCCCGATGCAATAATAATAAGGGGATATCAAATATAAATAATATAAATAGAACGTCGGGAGATGTAAGGAACGATCAAGATTCAGTAGTTAGACCAGTCTCTCGTCAGGAGAATTCGGGAAACGAATAGAAGGCTCACCAACTGTAAGGGGGTTAGTGAGGCTATACAATAGCACCCTAACAGATGATATTAATGATCAAAGACCATATATAAAGATAATAATAGAGGGAAAAAAATTAAAAGCTTTGATCGATACCGGGTCAACGGTGAATATAATTGGAAAAAAGTATGTGTCATCGTTTAAAAATAATATAAATATAATAAAAAAGAATAGGGTGGAGTTGACTTCGGCTGATGGAACTATACAAGATATAATAGGAGAGTTAAAAATTATGACCCAATATAAACAAATTAAACGGAATTTAAATTTTATTATTAGTCCGAGCATAAAAGAAGGTGTGATATTAGGACTAGAATTCTTGAAAGTTTTCAATATAAAAATAGATTTCGAATTAGAAGATGAAGAGGTGGAGTTCATTCGTTGTGCCAGTCTAGTTCAAAAGATAACGTCGGATAAATATATTTTGGAGGAAGGTGATTTAGGCGAACGTGAATCACAAATATTAAAATCATTAAAGGAAGAATTCAATGAAATTTCAATAGAACATAAAGGATTAGGATTAACGCACTTAGTGACACATAAAATAATTACAAAAGACGGTCCAGTCCGACAACGACCGTATCGATTGTCACCATATAAGCAGGAACTTTTGAACTTAGAAATAGACCGGATGCTAAGGTTAGGAGTTATTAAACCAATTAGGTCAGAGTGGAGTAGCCCTCTGGTAACTGTAGAAAAGAAAGACGGGACGATGAGAGTATGTTTAGATTCACGACGTTTAAACGCGATAACAGAAAAGGATCATTATCCTGTAGCTTTTTCACAACGAATATTAGATAATCTAAAGGACGCCCACTATCTGTCTTCTATAGATTTGGGTAAGGCCTTCTGGCAAATACCATTAGATGTTACATCAATACCTAAGACAGCATTTGTTGTAGAACGTAAAGGAATGTATGCCTTTGTCCGTATGCCGTTCGGCACGTGCAATGCAACTTCAGAGCTTGCGCGCTTAATGGATAAGATCTTTGGGTTAGAGTTCGAGGGAGAGATATACTGTTATGCAGACGATCTAGTAGTAGTATCGAGGGATTTCAACCGACACATAGAGTTATTAAGAACTGTGAAGGACCGATTACAACAGGCTGGCTTAACCATAAACATGAAGAAGAGTGAGTTTTGCAAACCAGAATTTAAATACTTAGGGTACATAGTAAACAAAAATGGACTGTCTACAGATCCAGATAAGATAAAATGCATAAAAGAATTCCCTATACCGAGAAACATAAAGGAAGTTAGAAGTTTTGTGGGGCTCGCGTTATACTATCGCCGTTTCATAAAGGGTTTTGCATTCATAGCTGACCCATTACATAAATTAATGGGGGGAAAGAAAAATATAGTACAAAAATTAGTGTGGAACCCCGAAGCGCAAATAGCATTTGATAAATTAAAACAAGCCCTGACGGAAGCACCGGTCATGAAATGCCCTGATTATAGTAAAATCTTTTATCTTCATTGCGATGCATCAGGAAAGGCAGTGGGTGCCATGTTAGCTCAGATTTCAGGGGATGATGATAAAGAACACCCGATAGCGTACTATTCCAAGAGTTTGTCAGCTGCAGAGCGTAACTACAGTACGACAGAACGCGAGTTATTATCAGTTTTAAAAGCAATACAACACTTCAAACATCATTTTGATGGCGTACACTTTAAAGTCTACTCCGATCATAATAGCCTAAAATGGGTCAACCGTCTCGAGAATACCAGTGGTCGTTTGGCTAGGTGGAGTTGTTTACTGTCTCAGTACGACTTCGAAATTATTTACCGGAAGGGAGCTTTAAATATTGTCCCGGACGTGTTGTCACGTATAGAGCAGGATGAAGTCTGCAACGTAGAAATCACAAAATTAAAAAACCCTGACGAATGGTACAACGAATTGAACGAACGAATAATGAATTCACCGACAGAAATAGAAGGTTTTAAAATAGAAAGTGATAGGTTATATAAATTAGTAGTGCCTAAAACACAAAACTTTGGGACTAGGAAGCCATGGAAATTAATATTAAAACCCGATGAAAGGCAGGAGGCCATAATAAAAACCCATGATGGATACTTAGGAGTACACTTCGGAATATATAAAACAATTAAAAAAATACAGGAGGATTATTATTGGCCAGGTCTAGCAAAAGACGTAGAAAAATATATTGATACATGTCAAAAGTGCAAAGGATATAAAATAGCAACCACAAAGCCACAAGGGTGGATGATAAAACCTAAAGCAGTAGATGAACCATTGAATACTCTCAGCTTAGACATAATAGGTGCGCTGCCTAGAAGCTTGTCAGGGCACGCATACATTTTCTCCGTGGTAGATGTATTTTCAAAATTCGTTTGGTTGTTTCCAATAAGGAAAGTAACGTCAAATGCTTTAGAAGAAATTTTAGAAAACCAAATATTTTTAAAGTATGGAGTACCTGCAACCATTATTTTAGATAACGCACAATATTTTCGGTCCAAATAATTCGATAAATTTTTTGAGAAATTTGCAATACCGCGCGTTTATACTTGCTATTATTCTCCCCAATAAAATACTATAGAAAGGTATAACCAAGTGATTAAAACCAGTCTAGGAATATTATCAGGAGATCGGCAGAGAACCTGGTCCAAATACATAAATAAAATCCAATTCGCAATGAATAATCACATTAACTTAAGTACAGGATATACACCGAACTTTCTCATGTTTGGAAGAGAACCATATATCAATGGAAAACTTCACGGCATTAACACTTATGTACCTAGCGACGCGAGACACATAGAGATAGCAGATGCTAAACAGCGCACCGAAAATATAAGGGAATTAGAGCTGATATATCAAGTCGTGGAGGAGAAGCTATTAGAAAATTTTAAAAAGAATTCAGAAAGATACAATTTGCGGCGTAAAAGAGTAGTTTTTAACAAAGGTGACATAGTGTGGAAACGTAACCACGTTCAATCAAACAAGATAGAATATTTCACCCATAAATTAGCTCCGCGATACGTACAAGCAAGGGTAAGCAATAGGGTAACGGAGAATGCTTATGACCTAGAAACCTTAGAAGGCACTCCGTTAGGAAGATTTCATATCAAGGATTTAATGAAGGTTAGCGGACGGTGTTAGAACTTACAAGTTATTATATATACATAGAGTGCAAAGATAATGTCATTATTATTATAGAGCAGAGATACGCAACCTTTTGTTAAAATATATTTTTAAATGCCTATTTTTATTCAGCGCTACTAATAGTGACTGACGATTAATAATTTATTATGATGTTCTTTTAGGGGACATAACCATAAGTAGTTTGCTTGTATTATATGAATAGTCAATGAATTATATTATAGTAAACATACCATTTAATTACTACCTATCAGTACCTTGTAACAATATTCATTCCATCCTGACCCGCATCCTATTCATAGTCCTCAACCACCAATCCTACTCACATTCCTCAACTACCAACTCCATTATTCCACAAACCTTACTTACACTGTACTGAAACGTTTTAACTTTTTGAGTCGTCATAAAAAATTTGCTTTTAAGCAAGGCGCTGACTCTTTGTAGGACAAGAAGATAATTAGTTTAAAGTAGTTACACATAATTAAATATATATATGTATGTATATGAATATATATATATATATATATATATATATATATATATATATACATACATATATTTTTTTATTTTTTATTTTATTTTCTTTTATTCAGGAAAATATACTATATGACAGAGGGAGTTGGCAACATCCGCTAATCAAAATATCATTAGAGAAGGGAAATTTAAAAATATTATAATATAAATAATAGTGGACAACATGTCTCACTACATAATAAATATATAAATAAATAAATTAAAGATAGACATCACGTAGTCGAAGTCAACGAAACCGGAGGTTAACCCTTGGAGTAAATGGGTATTTTCATGGATGCATCTGTCTCTTTTGCAGGATTTTCGGCGACATCGACCTTAAAGTACTATAACTACGAAACTACTACACCAATCATAAAAAGAACAACTGCACAATGATTGCATTGAAATTTCGAATATAGAATATTGAAATATCATTTTGTAAAACAATTAGATAATTATTAATAAATATGAGAACGTCAAAGAAGTGAAAAAAACGTGGAACCAGATCTGGTCGTATCATACTCAACGGATAATTGTTTCAGAACCAGATTTGGTCGTATCATACTCAAGGGGTTAACGACAATAATAGTTAAACCTAAAGGGTATTTTAATAATATAATAATAATAAATAACCATATACGGAATAACGTTGATTATATACCGTAAAATAATGAGGATGAAAATATGTTCTGTGGTAAAATTTTATAATAATGAGTCTTGCGTGGTATAAGCCGCGACAAGAGATAAATATATTTTTTTGTTATCAAGATATTTTAGAGTAGTTAAATATGGAAATATAATAGAGACAAATATTATGATAAAAATATAATAACGTGTGCCATATAGTACATGTCCGGTTATCAATGTATATGGAGGATAACAAATATATGTTTAATAAGTATTAGGGAGCTAAACCTTATACCATAATATAGATACGTATGTCATATAACATACGTACGGTTATCGATTTGTAGGGAGGATAACGATATATAAAGATAACAACGAAGTGGCAGTAAATGATCTTGGGTTGATAATGATGATTTGTCGGTGGGTCTGAAGACTGACATGTCGGCGAACAAGCCATAGGACTGCAGGGCTAGGACGGATGTTTTTTTGTTAGGAGTTTATAATAGGAGTGATTCATGACGCTCCGGAATGCCTGGTGACGGTTTAAATAGGTTCGTCCAATAATCCGAAGCGCAGGGTTCCAAAATAATGCAACGAGTTGAGTGCGTTGGCAATTTTCCCCAGGGCTGCTAGATAAGGAGATAATATTCGATTATAGGCTGATATGGGTCCTCTCACGAGCTCGTGTAGATTGGGACGGGGGTTTTGGAAGATAGGAGATATAATAATTATTATCTATAATATATAGTTGAGAAGTTGAAATAAATAAATAGAAGTTTCTAAATTAGTTTAAATATTGGAGGAGATATACAGTAACGTTCCAAAAGAATGAGGCGAAGTATGAAGACGCAAATTTTAACTTTAAAAATATCTAACATGAGATGGAGACGATGACGGGTTGTAATTTTGGTATGAAGAGATGTATGAAAAGGTCACACGAAAGGGAATGGATGAAAGGTAGTGAATTAAAAGGATAAGATAACGTCCCGGATTCTGACTTATTACATGAGAAGTAGCTTCAACATAAAAAAAAAATCTGATATCAATAAATGCACAGCAATAGTCCAGTTTAGCATACATACGTTAGATTAACCATAATTTAGCTATACAGACGGTGTAAGTTCGGCGTGAAAATTCATACCAGTTATAATATTTTTTTAAAAAATATGATATATCCCATGCTTAGGTACGAACTTTGGTTTGTACGTCAAGGTCGAGTACTCAGGTCAGTGGCCTAGGGCGAATATTTAATTATAGTACCCAAGAGACTCGCCATGGCATTCGCATATTCAACATAGTTAGTGAGTTAGACAGAATAAAGTTTCAGGTGACGCCCGTGTAAGGATTTAAAAATTCATCGGTTAGCGCACGCGTGATTCGGAGAAAGAAATGAAATTAATTTAGACTTTTCAACGGAAGGAAGTAGTATTTATATATAACTATGTTATTGATAATATAGAGAGAGAGATGAAACAAGTAGGCGGAGATGTGATCGAGGACTCGGAAGTAATTCTGTTGAGCAGGTGCACATTGAAGTGAAAGAGAGAGATAGGAAGTTGGATTATTATCATACGTATTGCAACACCCTGTGTTGCAACCATCTACGATGTGTCCTTTCCTCTCATAAGTAATAAATAATAGTAAACATAAATAAATAAAAGCTAAAATAATTAAAGTCAAACAATGAGTGCCAAACGCTCTCTATAAATAAATTCAGACGCGCTCTACGCACTAATGCATTTTGGAATATTCTAGAAGGCCATTAGGTAGGTAGAAATCGTATCCGATAATCGCGAGCCGTCCAAAGAAATATACTCGCCGGTCATTACTTTTGGGTTGTGAGCGGTCCGGGGCGGGTTCGCCTCGGGCCGCCGCTCAGATAGAAGAAAACCCTACTTCGAATCACTCTAGTTTGTACGGATTTTAAAAAGAATTTTAATGTGTTAAATTCAGTGCTCAGATTTCCAAGGTAGGAATTTAATTATATATAGAGGATACTTAGCTCATGTCTCCAGAAACTATAAGGTGTTTTTCCGTCATTACAGAAAACGCACCGTTCGGTTCGGGGACTGGTTTTTTTTTGCCTTTTTCTTTTTTATGTTAATTCTTCTCCTTTCTTCGATTAAATTTTAGGATTAAATTCTCTCTTTATTTTTTTGGAAATTATTTTCATAGCATATATCATGTTCATTGTCTTTATATGATTAGATCTCATTATTTAGATAGGAATACTGGGGTATTCGTTTTGTAATTTGGCAGGCCGTAGGGCCATATAAATATTTAATTATATAGAAAAATAGCCAATATATTCTTCTTCATTATTCAAGAGAGGTAGCGCGACACAATCCGGTTGGGGCTCACACATTTTGATTTCATATTTTCTGTTCCTGGTTTTTTCAATTTCCCCATTTCTCCATGTAAGAAATAATTAAATTATATATATAAAACCGGCTGTACAAACCGGACATAAGGTAGACGGAGTTTGGCTAGGGTTCTTTCGGAGGAACGTGACTACCTCGCATATAAAAACTTTAATTAATAAGTACCTTATTTATTACAATGGTGATTTCCCATACGCTGAAATAGGTACCCCTAGAAATTCTTTATAACATACCCAAACAAAACTTATAAAATTCTTACGTGTTCCGGTAAGATTGGTGCAATAGGTACGGTGCGATACTAGTATAAGCAATCCTAATTTCTAAAAAAACAAAAATCAATACTAGCATTCGCCATAAAAGAGCGAGATTAGAAATAATGGTCATAACCCGCAGGGGTGAAAGGTCGTAAAATAAAATTGTGAAAATATAATTTTAAATATCGTTCTTAAATATTTTTTTGTTATTTTGATTTACATTTCCTCCTCCATAAAAGGAAATTGTAAAATATAATTTTAAATATTGTTTTTTTTTTTTTTTTTAACATTTATATATTGATCTATTTTTCCTCTTCCATAAAAGGAAACCGAAAATATAATTTTGAATATTATTTTTTAAACATTGTTTTATCTTGATTTACGGTATCCTCTCCCATAAGGGAAACTGTAAAATATAATTCTTGTAAATATTGTTTTAAACATTTTTATTATTTTGATTTACGTTACCCTCTCCCATAAGGGAAACTGTGAAATATAATTCTTGTAAATATCGTTTTAAAACATTTTTTTCATTATCTTAATTTACGTTCTCCTCTTCCATAAAGGAAACTATAAAAATATGATTTTTTTAAATATCGTTTTCAAACATTTTTTTTGTTTTATCTCAATTTACGTTCTCCTCCTCCATAAAGGAAACTGTAAAATATAAATTCTTTTAAACATTGTTTTTAACATTTCCATATTTGATTTACATGTTTTCTTCGTGAAATAAACTGCGAAATATAATTTTAAATACCATTTTAAATATTTCTTTATGTTGACTTACGTTCTCCTCTGTTGTAGAATAAAACCGTAAAATACAACTTTGAATATTATTCTAATTATCTTATTAGGCTCGATTTACGTTTTTCTCTTTGATAAGATAAGACTGGAAAATATAATTAAGAATATTCGTCTTCAATACTTTTTCTTTGATTTACCTTCCATATGTCGTAAAGGAATAAAGCGCATATTTTAAACCACTTCAACATTGAGTATAATTTCATTTATTTTTTGAAGGGAAAAGGGGTAAAAAGAAACTACACAAAATAAAAGGAGAAATATATATTTAATTATCCTCTCCCGTTCATATACCTACTCCCTCTAGCTACCTTACCTAAATATATTCTATCTTCCTTCCTCAATTAGTCTGTCAATTATAATTTGCCGTTCCCATCCGTGGCATCTTCCTCGTCCATTCCCAATTATAATTATCAATTTTCTCTTTTGTTTAATATCCCAGATTTTATTTGATTCTCCTAATTTCCTTTGAGGTATATTCCCATTCCGTATAATTCCACATCTTATTTTTATAACACGATTAGTCATTCTTTTGGGCAGACGTCGCCTCCCGCAAAGCGCCATCTATCGGCCGCGGAGTGAATCATAGTACCCCCTAGTAGTCGGTTCGCCCGTCGAGAGGGCGCTGATCACGGCCCCGCCGATTTCTGTTTTGTCGCCGCCAGCCGAGCGCGGAGACAGTTTACGAGCCAGAAATAAAGTAGAAAAGTATAGTTGCATCTCGACATTTGGAACGCAGAATTTCACCAGATTTTAAACTCTTCCCTCTCCATATACCGGACGCCTCATCAAGGCGAGTCTCACTTCACGCAGGACATCGCACTTTTAAATAGCGCGCAGATTCGCGCGCTCTGAGAGTTCTTCCCACGACCCGTCTCCGATAAACTTACTTGAATGAGCAGCCAGCCTCTCGAGCGATTATCCTGTACTCCCGTAAAATTCGCCGCGCAGAAGCCTGTTTCCGGTACGGGATCTGCTTGCACAACCAGCGAACCGCCCAGCGCCTGGTGGCCTGGCGCCCCATGCTCCTCGTAGCTACATTATCCCTCAATAATAGGTAGACATCTCTTATTGGCCACCAAAACGCTGTTTTTGCTTAATTAATAATAATAATATCAACATAGTATAAATTCGCATAAATAAACATCAATAATAGAGCGGTTTCGTTGCAGTTTTGGCGCCTCAACTTGGGGCTCAATTTTTTTCAAACTAAATAGATACACATCAATTTCGAATAAATTGTACATTTTTTTAAATAATAAAACTAATATAGCCGCTCTGGGCGTTGCAGTTTTGTCGCCCAATCGCGGGGCTTATTATTGTTATTTATCTTATATAGCCCACGTTGGCTGCAGTTTTGACACCCAACTTAGGGGCAGAATTTTTTTTCAAAAAATATAACAATAAAATACAAGTACAACAAACCCACCCACCCACCCTATTTTACTGTGTATAACACATTTTAAAAAATTAATATTTTAAATTTATCGCATCGCACCGTCAACCAACCTACCGAACCACACACACAAGACACAACGATTTTCTTTTATAGCAATAATTTTCCTTAAGTTCACGCATATCTTGTACATTTTCAAACATTGTTGTCACATAATACAAACTGGTCATTATTTATCCGCGGAGACAGATCGAGTCCGACGCGCCAAACAGGCTTAGCAACTGAAAGTATCGTACTTAGTAGGTAGAAAAAAAATAAAAAACACACATTTCCGAGTCACTACAAAAAAAATGGCACCAAGAAAAACCAAAAATTCGAAAAAGAAAAACAACTCTAATTACGATTTCGACGACGAATCTCTCAACGGGAAAAACAAATCACATCGGCAACCTTCTCCAAATCGGGAAAACATAGAACAGGACGCTCATGAGAGCACGTCTAGACACATAGATCCTGAAAACAGCAACTTGGCAAGGAAAAACACCGAAAAAAATGAAACAGCACCGGCAACGTCAAAACCAAGATTTCAGCCACCAACTTCGGAAAATATGGAGGAAAACCTAAACGAATCAGCAATAGTGCAAATATCACGACAAAGAGCTTTCTCAAGCGACATTTTCCAGTCGAGCGGAAGGAGTAATACTCAACCAACTCTGTTCAAGTGGAAAATATCTTTTGACGGCACAGGAAAAGTTTTGGAATTTATTGAAAACGTCGAGGACAAGGTTCAATCGAGGGGCACCACTGAAAAGGAACTACTTCAAGGATTTTCAGACCTTCTGGAGGGTTCAGCCCTGAGATGGTTTAGAAACGTGAGGACTTACACGACCAGCTGGAAACTACTCAAGGCCGCTTTAATAAACAAATACGAGCAATTAAACTACGAGACAAAACTTGAGAACGAGATCAGAAGTACCAAACAGGCTTCTAACGAGAACATGGACGACTTCATTACGAGGTTAGACTGCCTAAACTCCAGGCTAACGTCAAGATTACCAGACAGAGTCATCTTAGAAGTAGCAAAAATGAACGTTTTACCCATTTATCATACGTTGCTAGGTACAGTAAGGCTAACGGATATTGGGCACTTACTTGATGTCGCGAAAAATTTTGAGCAATACATGCTGCCAGCGTCATCGCAGACTACAAGCGCGACTTCGCAGCGAAACAGCTCACATTCAAGGCCAACGAAGGTTCCACAGGTTGCAGCTCTGGAAAATGCATATCCGGGACACCATATCGCCGAAGGAAATTTCTACGGTGAAAATGCGATGGAGCAGGAACACCATCAAAGCGCGAACATATCGTCAACCAATAGAGCTCAACACGCGCGTCCGCACTTTCAAACAAACAGACAGTACGGGAAAACCGACGAAAATTTTCGTCAAAGAAACCCGTGGGCAAATCAGTCATGTCTAAAATGCGACAAAATTGGGCACAACTTTAGGCAATGCAGGACTTATCCTATGCTAATATGTTTCAAGTGCAAAATACTAAACGTCTCAACCTCAAATTGCAACAATTGTAATCGGTCACAAAACCGGCAGAATACAAATCAGCCAAAAAACGCTTCGAACCACTTTCACAGTTCAGGGGTGTAACTGGTAAAGTGGAGAAACACATAGTCACCGCCCTAAGCGACCAGCTAGATACAAGGCCTTATGCAAAATTCAAAATTTGGGACGCGGAATACCAGGGTTTAGTCGATACAGGATGTTCAATTTGCATAATAGGTTTAAATACCCATAAAAAAATATGTAAAAATGACACAAAATTAAGAAAAACAGAAACTCAGTTATCTACGGCGGACGGAAAAGATCAACAGGTATTAGGTATTGTAACACTCCCTGTTCGATACAAATCCATAACAAAAAATGTCAACTTTCTAGTATGTCCTACAATAACAAAAGAGTTCATTTTAGGTATAGATTTTCTGCAAACTTTCGATGTGAAAATTTCTGTCGATTATAAATACAATATCCAACTGTCTCAAATAAATGAAAGCCGCGTAAAACACATAATAGACTGGCAAAATTTACTTCCCGAACAACGGGACGAGTTACAAAAAGTTATCTGTTCATTTGAGGACATTTCATTCGAAAAAAACGGTCTAGGAAAAACTCATCTAATCGAGCACAAAATAATAACGTCAGGGGATCCAATTCGCCAGCGTCCGTATCCACTTTCTCACGCTAAGGAAAAATTAGTCAAGGAGGAAATTGACGAGATGCTAAAAATGGGAGTAATAACACCCATAAGATCTCCGTGGTGCTCACCTGTAGTGGTAGTCACAAAAAAAGACGGGACGCCACGCGTTTGCCTCGATTCGAGGAAATTAAATTCCGTCACTCGAAAAAATAGGTATCCCATGGTATCCTCGAAGACAATCCTAGACAGACTAGGGAATGCTAAGTACTTATCGTCCATAGATTTATCAAAAGCATATTGGCAAATTCCTATGGAAAAATCATCCATCTGCAAAACAGCTTTCGCGGTGCCGGGCAAAGGGTTATACGCCTATAAACGCTTAGCTTTCGGCTTGTGCAACGCAGCTGCAGACTTACAAGCTTTAATGGATCTAATCTTTGGGCCCGAATACGATAATCACGTATTCGCCTATGCAGATGATTTAATTGTAGCATCACCTAATTTCAGGGAACATATAGAAACTTTAAAACGCGTCAGACTAAGTTTAAAAGAAGCAGGACTTACAATAAATTTAAAAAAATGCGAGTTCGGTCGTTCGGAACTCAAATATTTAGGTTACGTAGTAGACCGCCAAGGGTTAAGAACAGATCCGGAAAAAATCAGTTGTGTCAACAATTTTCCACGTCCAACAAAAATCAAAGAGGTAAGAAGTTTCCTCGGTCTATCCGGTTATTATAGAAAATTCGTAAAAAACTACGCGAAAATAGCCGAACCGCTATGCAAATTAACAGGTGGGAAACGCGACTCAAAAATAAAATTCGAATGGAACGAGGAAGCTGAGGCTGCGTTCGTCGAACTTAAAAACGCACTGACAACAGCCCCAGTTCTCGTATGCCCAGATTTTTCCAAAGAGTTCACCATTGCATGCGACGCTAGCGACAAGGCAATTGGCGCGGCTTTAACACAATTTTCCGAGGAAGACCAATTTGACCATCCAATCTCGTATTTTTCAAAAACTCTATCTGCAACAGAACGCAACTACAGTGTTACAGAAAAAGAGCTTATGGCAGTTTTGAAGGCTGTTCAGCACTATAAAGAATACATAGATGGGGCTCACTTCAAAGTGATAAGCGACCATTCATCCTTAAGATGGCTCACTCGTATAGACAATCCCTCTGGGCGTTTAGCAAGATGGTCTACCATTTTATCTCAATATGACATGGAGATTATTCATCGAAAGGGAACACTAAACGTGGTGGCAGACGCGTTATCCAGGATCCCATGTGATGTGATATCCACTCAGGAAGAAGAAAATTGGTATGACAAAATAATAAAAAATCTTGAAAAAAATCCGACGTCAATTCCCGACTACAGGTTGGAAAATGGGAAATTATACAAATACGTTCCGACTAAAAAAGGAGAGGACTTGTTAAGCCCGTGGAAACTAGTATTAAAAGAAAATGAGCAGGAAACCGCCATAAAAGAAACTCACGGCGGCGAATTTGCATCGCATTTCGGTACTTTTAAAACGCTAAAAAAATTACAATCGCAATACTTTTGGCCAAGAATGTCTCGTCAGGTGAAAACCTACATCAAAAACTGTGACATATGTATGGCACATAAGATCAAAACCACGCCACCCCATGGACTTATGATAACACCCAAGGCGGTGAGCAGACCAATGCACACTATCAGCATTGACCTTGTGGGACCGTTGCCTCGTTCTACTGGAGGAAATACATATATTCTATCCGTGGTAGACATATTCTCCAAGTATTGTTGGTTATTCCCTCTAAAAAAAGCAACATCAGAAAGTATAACGAAACACCTCGAAAACAGCATTTTCCTACAATTCGGCACACCGGCCGTGATCATATTAGACAACGCCAGCTACTTCAAGTCGCGCAAATTCAAATCGTTCGCCGAAAAGTACAAAATCCCTCGTTTGTTCTTCGGATGCAATTATGCTCCCCAATCGAACGTTGTAGAAAGGTATAACCAGACCATAGAGACGTCTCTCGCAATTTTGGTAGGAAAAGACCAGAGAAAATGGGTAGAATTTCTGGGGAAAATCCAAAACGCCATTAATTCGCACGTTAATCTAACTACAGGCTTTTCTCCATCTTATCTCATGTTTGGGAGAGAGATGATTATTGATGGCCGGTACCATAACATAAAAAGCTTCATTCCGGAAAATGAAAATGAATTAGACATAGAAGGCAGGGAAAAATTCGCCGAAGGTCTAAAAAGCCTGGCTGACACGTATGACATTGTCCAAGAAAAATTACTTGAGTCATTTAAAAACAACGCGAACAGGTACAATTTAAGGCGGAAAGATCTGCGTCTAGCTCCTGGAGATACTGTGTGGGCAAAAAATCACACTCTATCTAGGAAAATAGATTTCTTTTCAAGCAAACTTGCACCTAGATACATAAAATGCAAGGTTGTAGCGCGTAAATCGCGAACCGCGTACGAACTAGAGGACGAAACAGGTAAAAACAAAGGAATTTTTCATGTCAGACATTTATTTAAAGGCTAATGACAATGTCTAAAAACTAAATTCATACTATCTCCTAGGAAAACAGTTACGCAAAGGAAAATAACATCGTTTATTCCGAAAGTCGCTAAGTACTAAAATACTCTTGGGGTGGGTCTCGATCTGAGCTCCGTGGACCGGTAAAAGAAAGGAAAAACATGTTTGACAATATATAATAAATGATTAAACACTTTATTAACACAGCAACACACTTACACAAACACATACACGCCACATAAAAAATAAGACATATATAAATATTTTTAAAACTCAAAATACAAGCACAAAACTTTTTTTTTTTTAAATTTTTTTTTTTTCTCACCAAAGCCGGCAAAAATAACCAGCTTTGGCGAGAACAATCTGAAGAATGATTGTGTTTCGTCAAGCAGAGAACATAACAAATTAACAAATATATTTTCTCAAAAAAATAAAATAACAATATTATACTCACGACCAAAATATGACTTTTGTTCTTTAATGTATTGAAATTACGGGTTAGCAACACCATACAACCACCCTAAACGGTGACTAAAAAAGTGCAACATTTATTATTTTTTACAAAGCATATGGAATCCCTTATAAGATAAAACGCCGACTCCTGAGGTTAAAACCAGGCTAGGTACAAATCAATTTGGGTAAACAATGCAATTTTTAATTTTACTATCATTACGTTCATGAACGAACAACTTTTTTTAATATAAAGTATTTTGAGTGCACAATGTGCAATCTTGCTCCACAATCCGAGGTTAAAGCCGGAGGGGACAAGAGGAAGAAGGAGTTTTCTTATTTTATTATTATTTACTTACAAATATGGAATGCCACTCAAAGAGTGCTTCCTCCAGACGAACGTGTCAGGACGCGCCTAGCGAAACGCAAAATGATCACGACGTAGTCTAATTATATACTTACCATTATTTATTCTTTCTATACAAGTCCACAAATATTGGTCGTGAGAAAATCTATTAAAACATATGTATATATCCCAAACTTATAAATATATATTCCACAAATCCCAGTACTTTGTATTAAATCACCTCGACTCACCACAATATAAACATACATTGAAAGCCAAGTTCAACTTTAAAACCATAATTAAAACTCAAACTAATAATAGGGTAAAAAATAAGTTTGACACAATCAGGTGAAGTATGAAAGGAGAAATGGAAGGAACGACTTGTATGAGATGAACGAAAGGAGTATGGAAAGTCGGCGTTAGGAAAACCCGTTTGATGGAAAATGGAAATATTACACCTACACTATTTTCTATTTTTGTTATAAACAAATAGATTGTTATTTTAGTTTGATTTATCGCATAATAAAGCGACTGTGTTTATATCGTATTGACTCGTTCACACAGGATTTAAATCCAAAATTACATGCTAGTATCTCGACACCGATGTGAATCGTTTCACCTTACTGGGATACAAGCAAGTAATGATTATACAACGGTACACATTGACTTTAAACGGTGGCCTTGACACTAAAAGCTCGGCTATACCAAAATAAAGATCAAACAAAAACAGATTCTGTACACTCAAGGATAGTGACAAATCTCAAGTCCTTATAATATTTCCCCATATAAATTTTTTAACTCTATTTATCTGCTTGTAACGAACAAAGGTGGTCACGCACCATTCGGAGACTCCGAACCCAAAACAACTATTTTTAAAATTCAAATATCAGGAATTTATTCGACATATTTTCATTTTGATTCATTCATTTATATTTGTCCCTGTTTGAAGAAAAAATAAACCGGCCCATAAGCCGTGAATACCCAACCAGATTGCGATCGCGCTACGTACGTAGTTTAGGAAATAGTAATAATCGGGATTTATAAGCTATAGATCAGTCAGCAAAGACGTAAAAAAAAAAAAAAAAAGATATTCTTAGTAAGTAAATGAGCACACCTAGCAATAGTAATTACCAAACCCCAAAAACCAGTCCCCGGCGGAAGAAGAAAGAAGAAAGAAGAAGAGGAGGAGCGTCCCGAGGTCCAGATTTCGAGCAGCTTCCAGTCGACATTTGAACACACTTCACCACAACCACTGCGGAGCATCCCACGGACTCCGTCAGCAGTACGGAAGAACCCGCGCAGGCCGAAGGCAGCCGCGCGGGGCGGTCGCGCAGATCGTCCGAAAGGGCTGGATCGCGCGATCGTTGCAGCCTACGCACAGGACCGGCACAGTTGGGCGACTACACCCGCCCGGTCGCTGTAGCGTTCGCATTCGCGCAGGGGCACGACTCTCCGTCAGCTATTTCGGCGAGAGACCGCGCAGGCTGAGGACAGCTACGCGCTGGCGATCGCGCAGTTCGCCACCAAGGCCAGAACGCGCGCTCGTAGCAGTCTACGCACAGGGCCGGCGTAGCCAGGTGTCTACACCTACACGGTTACTGCAGCGTCTCGCGTCCACACACGGACACGACATCATAGAATACGAGTATCGCACCTTCATATGTATAGTATACTAGCAATGGACTACAACTATATTTTGTTTTGAGTGTCAAGAAAGACAATAACTCTGTGTAAAGTGCATTTTTCCAGAAACACTAGTGTACGAGGAATTGTACATTAATTCCAGTCAAATTAGAAGTTCATTTACAAATTCCATACAAGGATCTACAAGCCGCAATAGCAGGCTTAATCAATTGCAGGATTCCGCACGTCCCAGTCGGACATCCCACTAATATCAGACTTTTTTTGTTATCATGTTACAAGACTGAACATCCCAGCTGATGCACCTCGGCCAACGCTTCACCGCAGCTCTTCACCTCCGCGCAACTTCGCAACCGTCGGCGTCTACGTCTTCACTTTAGTAATTTTGTAAGTCGCATCCGTACCAGCCACCACATCTGTTAGCGACAACCAAACTTACCGGAATACAACAGCCCATTCATTATCATATTTCTCAAACCTATTAAATTAGTAAAACGTGTTAGCTTCTTACTAGGCATCGTGATGTATGATCGAGGGCGGCGTAGCGCCCTGCGTAGCACTGTAGCATTAGCGATAGCATGTGTTCTCACCAAGCCGGCATTGCAACACCCTGTGTTGCAACCATCTACGATGTGTCCTTTCCTCTCATAAGTAATAAATAATAGTAAACATAAATAAATAAAAGCTAAAATAATTAAAGTCAAACAATGAGTGCCAAACGCTCTCTATAAATAAATTCAGACGCGCTCTACGCACTAATGCATTTTGGAATATTCTAGAAGGCCATTAGGTAGGTAGAAATCGTATCCGATAATCGCGAGCCGTCCAAAGAAATATACTCGCCGGTCATTACTTTTGGGTTGTGAGCGGTCCGGGGCGGGTTCGCCTCGGGCCGCCGCTCAGATAGAAGAAAACCCTACTTCGAATCACTCTAGTTTGTACGGATTTTAAAAAGAATTTTAATGTGTTAAATTCAGTGCTCAGATTTCCAAGGTAGGAATTTAATTATATATAGAGGATACTTAGCTCATGTCTCCAGAAACTATAAGGTGTTTTTCCGTCATTACAGAAAACGCACCGTTCGGTTCGGGGACTGGTTTTTTTTTGCCTTTTTCTTTTTTATGTTAATTCTTCTCCTTTCTTCGATTAAATTTTAGGATTAAATTCTCTCTTTATTTTTTTGGAAATTATTTTCATAGCGTATATCATGTTCATTGTCTTTATATGATTAGATCTCATTATTTAGATAGGAATACTGGGGTATTCGTTTTGTAATTTGGCAGGCCGTAGGGCCATATAAATATTTAATTATATAGAAAAATAGCCAATATATTCTTCTTCATTATTCAAGAGAGGTAGCGCGACACAATCCGGTTGGGGCTCACACATTTTGATTTCATATTTTCTGTTCCTGGTTTTTTCAATTTCCCCATTTCTCCATGTAAGAAATAATTAAATTATATATATAAAACCGGCTGTACAAACCGGACATAAGGTAGACGGAGTTTGGCTAGGGTTCTTTCGGAGGAACGTGACTACCTCGCATATAAAAACTTTAATTAATAAGTACCTTATTTATTACAATGGTGATTTCCCATACGCTGAAATAGGTACCCCTAGAAATTCTTTATAACATACCCAAACAAAACTTATAAAATTCTTACGTGTTCCGGTAAGATTGGTGCAATAGGTACGGTGCGATACTAGTATAAGCAATCCTAATTTCTAAAAAAACAAAAATCAATACTAGCATTCGCCATAAAAGAGCGAGATTAGAAATAATGGTCATAACCCGCAGGGGTGAAAGGTCGTAAAATAAAATTGTGAAAATATAATTTTAAATATCGTTCTTAAATATTTTTTTGTTATTTTGATTTACATTTCCTCCTCCATAAAAGGAAATTGTAAAATATAATTTTAAATATTGTTTTTTTTTTTTTTTTAACATTTATATATTGATCTATTTTTCCTCTTCCATAAAAGGAAACCGAAAATATAATTTTGAATATTATTTTTTAAACATTGTTTTATCTTGATTTACGGTATCCTCTCCCATAAGGGAAACTGTAAAATATAATTCTTGTAAATATTGTTTTAAACATTTTTATTATTTTGATTTACGTTACCCTCTCCCATAAGGGAAACTGTGAAATATAATTCTTGTAAATATCGTTTTAAAACATTTTTTTCATTATCTTAATTTACGTTCTCCTCTTCCATAAAGGAAACTATAAAAATATGATTTTTTTAAATATCGTTTTCAAACATTTTTTTTGTTTTATCTCAATTTACGTTCTCCTCCTCCATAAAGGAAACTGTAAAATATAAATTCTTTTAAACATTGTTTTTAACATTTCCATATTTGATTTACATGTTTTCTTCGTGAAATAAACTGCGAAATATAATTTTAAATACCATTTTAAATATTTTCTTTATGTTGACTTACGTTCTCCTCTGTTGTAGAATAAAACCGTAAAATACAACTTTGAATATTATTCTAATTATCTTATTAGGCTCGATTTACGTTTTTCTCTTTGATAAGATAAGACTGGAAAATATAATTAAGAATATTCGTCTTCAATACTTTTTCTTTGATTTACCTTCCATATGTCGTAAAGGAATAAAGCGCATATTTTAAACCACTTCAACATTGAGTATAATTTCATTTATTTTTTGAAGGGAAAAGGGGTAAAAAGAAACTACACAAAATAAAAGGAGAAATATATATTTAATTATCCTCTCCCGTTCATATACCTACTCCCTCTAGCTACCTTACCTAAATATATTCTATCTTCCTTCCTCAATTAGTCTGTCAATTATAATTTGCCGTTCCCATCCGTGGCATCTTCCTCGTCCATTCCCAATTATAATTATCAATTTTCTCTTTTGTTTAATATCCCAGATTTTATTTGATTCTCCTAATTTCCTTTGAGGTATATTCCCATTCCGTATAATTCCACATCTTATTTTTATAACACGATTAGTCATTCTTTTGGGCAGACGTCGCCTCCCGCAAAGCGCCATCTATCGGCCGCGGAGTGAATCATAGTACCCCCTAGTAGTCGGTTCGCCCGTCGAGAGGGCGCTGATCACGGCCCCGCCGATTTCTGTTTTGTCGCCGCCAGCCGAGCGCGGAGACAGTTTACGAGCCAGAAATAAAGTAGAAAAGTATAGTTGCATCTCGACATTTGGAACGCAGAATTTCACCAGATTTTAAACTCTTCCCTCTCCATATACCGGACGCCTCATCAAGGCGAGTCTCACTTCACGCAGGACATCGCACTTTTAAATAGCGCGCAGATTCGCGCGCTCTGAGAGTTCTTCCCACGACCCGTCTCCGATAAACTTACTTGAATGAGCAGCCAGCCTCTCGAGCGATTATCCTGTACTCCCGTAAAATTCGCCGCGCAGAAGCCTGTTTCCGGTACGGGATCTGCTTGCACAACCAGCGAACCGCCCAGCGCCTGGTGGCCTGGCGCCCCATGCTCCTCGTAGCTACATTATCCCTCAATAATAGGTAGACATCTCTTATTGGCCACCAAAACGCTGTTTTTGCTTAATTAATAATAATAATATCAACATAGTATAAATTCGCATAAATAAACATCAATAATAGAGCGGTTTCGTTGCAGTATATCAATATTATTAATATATGATACTGGGAATTTATTATTTTTTTTAAGAGAATAAAGCAGTTGTTGCTCTAAAAACAGTCTGCGATCGGCTTAAGGCGCTGATATACGACTTTAATGATTTTAAACTGATAATTACGTCTAAACGAGTACTGCTTACGTTTCGAAAAAAATATATGTTAAACAAGAGCATTTACCTAATATTCTAATCTGTAAATATTTTAGATTTTGTTTATATTACATAGTGTAATTAATTTGGGAAATGAGGTCTAACCGAAGACAAACACGAGAATTACGCAAATACTGTCTAGTGTATTATTATGAAACCTGCACCATTTTAAAGATAATTTAATTATCTATTTTCTTATCTGTGAATTTTTTCGAAAAGTCAAAGAATAATATCCGATTTTGCTTATTCGAACAAAATTGGTGCGCGAGTTATAAAGCGGGCCTCGCCGGCGACGAGTCAGTATGACCGCGACCACTGTCACGGGTGGATGCTGACGCTGCGCTCCGAACGAGATAAATTACGATAATTAAAAACAAAATGGCCAGAAACTCAAAAATTTTAAAACTTAAACACAGTATATTAGAGAAAAATAGATTATTAAGGTAAGTAACGTGTTTTAGTGTATTATTACGTGTATATTATTACCATTTGTCTACTCTGATGCTCTTTGCCTGACGTCAAATTGGGGTGACCACACGAATAGGATTCGTGCAACAATTTAACTAATTAACACATAAAATAAATTACTTCTTTTATTTTATAAACTGACGTGATTACTGTTTTTATTTTAGGCGAATACGAAACAACACTAATTCTAAAGATGTAAATTCATAGACGAGGTGAGTAAACAGTGTAGGTAAACAAAACTACATCAAAAGGTAATGCTCACAGATAAATGCATACCTAATTTAATATTTTGATTTTAGTGTAATTCGAACAATAATTATGTTTTATCAGAACTTGAAAGTTTTATCAGAACTGTCGGAATCAGAATATTATTTTGAAATCAAATATCAAACTTGAATATTGAATTTGAAAATCGATTTAGGGCCGATTTCTATATGAATCCTGCAAGTAAAAGTACAAATATAAGTTGAACCATCGGTTTACTAAATTCATTCGTAAAGCGACAAAATTTAATTCGGGTTTTCGTAGTATGACGTAAAATATACTTTGTTTGGAGGGGGTTGTTTTTGTTGCAAAAAGATAATTATGGGTTTTAGCCAAAAATTTAGTAGTAATAATAATAAACCTACTTATAACATAGTTACGCGCATCCCTGACTCACTGACTGACTTTGTAACGCTGTAGGTAAAGACAGTATTTTTTTTAATTTGTCAGTTTTTAAACTTGAAATGCTACTTCGAATTTCAAACTTGAAATTGTGCTTTGAATTTCGAACTTGACATTCTACTATGAATTTCAAACTTGAAATTCTACTTCGAATTTCGAAGTTGACATTTTACTTCGAATTTCGAACTTGACATTCTACTACGAATTTCGAACTTGATATTCTACTATGAATTTCAAACTTGAAATTCTACTTCGAATTTCGAACTTGACATTTTACTTCGAATTTCGAACTTGACATTCTACTTCGAATTACGAACTTAACATTCAAGTTCGAATTTCGCACTTGACATTTTGACATTTGAAATTCGGAATTTCGGTTAAATTTCGATAATTTCGGAATTCGAATTAAAATTTCGAAATTTTGGACTTAGCTAAGGATTCCATTATAGCATTCATGGTTTGCTTGATATTCAAACTCAGCACTCGTAGAAAAACGACCCTTACTTTGTTTTCGCAGGAATAACTATACCTATCATTGTTTATCTATGTGTAGATCTGAAGTGAACGAAACAACAATTGCTGAGGAGGAAGCCTTGCATATTGGTACAGAAAATGAGAAGTCATTCTCTGACAGGTCAAAGCATAATTATTATTACTGTGACATCAGCATAACTTGCGCATAGCTTTCTGTTGTAGGTACCTATCATATGTTTTGTTTGTAGAACACCGACAATGTCAATTACAGAATTCTTATTAGGTGTATTTTCTTTTCAGAGAGAATGGAGAAGTAGTCAATGGAATGCGAATATTGAATATAACACAGTTTTTTAAAGAGCTTCAACAAATATCTTCACATGGGAGTATAGACTGTGGTTTGAAATCAATAGAATTAATATCTGAACGTAAATTGGGGCTACTTTCGAAATTAAAACTAAAATGTAAGATGTGTAGTGAAACCTTTGTCATTTGTTGCAATAACCCTGAAACTGACATAAATATTAACACAGTTGCGGGCACAATAGCAATAGGTTGTGGCCATTCACAGCTAAATGAATTATTAGCCGCAATGGACTTGCCCCAAATATCATATACAATATTTAATAAAAGATTGGAAACTATAAACAAAGTTTGGGAAAAAGAAACAACCCAGTCGATGAATGAAGCCGCTAAAGAAGAACGTAGATTGGCTTTTGATGATGATAAAGTTACTGACAACGGCATACCATTTATTGACGTTATAGCCGATGGCTGCTGGGGAAAAGGTCTTATAGGAAAAATTACTCAGCCTTATCAGGCGCAGCTGCAATAATAGGGAAAAGAACCGGGAAAATTCTCTTTATGGCTGTCAAAAATAAATACTGCTGCATATGCGCCCAAGCTTCGAAGAAATATGTCACGCCTAAGGAGCATGATTGCTACAAAAATTATTCTGGTATTTGAAATAGCAATTATTACCACAATATATTTCATATTTAAAACAATTTTATTTATCATTTACGTCAATTACATTTTCAGGTCCATCAACCGGAATGGAATCCACCATCTTGGTAGAAGGATTTAAAAGAAGCATAGAAATGCACAATTTAATATACGCAGCGCCACAACACCTTTGCCGATTCAGCAACTATACCAGGACTTTGATTACGAAGCGTGTCTTCGTCTTTATTGACTTCATTCAAAATCGTCATTTTTCGTTTCTTGTTTTTTTTCCTCATCCCTTTTCTATTTGCGCCCCTGTATAGCACTAACTATATAAGAGGGGTCTCTAATGATCATATTCCTCGTATGCCTAGGATCGACTAATTCATTATCCTATGTTTTTTATTACCTTTATCCTATGTTTTTTTGCTAATTGCGGGCGTTTTTGTTTACGTAATTACGTAATTCTTGTTTACCAAATTTTCTAACAATAAGAGAATGATTACAATACAAATCCGATTATTATTTCACATTACGAACTTTAATTTATTTAATACCTTAGAATCTTGAACGTACACTATTTTCGTACGTATGGTCACTCTACAAGCCGCTATCGGCCGCGCGGCGATTCCAGTTCTCTTATCACGCGTTGGCTCCGCCCAATCGCCCGAAGCCGTTGGCAATAGTCGTCGCCTTAATCAATTTAGAATGTTATTGAATACAAGTAGATTAATTAAACCACAGAACATAACATAACGAACTCAAAAATAATATAATATGATGAACTCAAAGTATAATACGATGCGTTGAATTTAAAGTATAACATAATATGATGAAAGCTGGAGATAAATATAGGATATAACCTGAATGAGGAGATGTAATAAAATAAAAAAAAAGGATGAATACATAATCTAAATAAATATAATGAGGATAATATAAGGGGGATTTATAAATATGATGACACATCAATAGACATAATATCAAATGAAATAATATAGTACAAAATGGGAGATAAGAAATAATAAGAGAGCGACATGAAGCGATAAAAAAAATAATTTTTATAACCAAGAGCTAAAGTAAGAACTGGTTGACTACACGTATGATGAAGTCATGTGGTTCCTCGAGGGCGAGCAACGATCTGGGGCGGGGGTATTGTAATGATATAAAATCGAACGCCTCCTGTCAAATAGAATACATAATATCTAAACCAAACCATGCCAAGTAAGTACACCTATTGCCATCTATACGCAGCAACGGGAAGGCAAGGTGAATGATCTTCAAAGCGTAAAAGTAGTAATTAGTCGATTCATTCATAATCCTAAAATTTAAATCATATTTCAAAACGTGTAGCGACATCTAGCGGGAAAAAAAGCGAGAAATGTTACCGTCGATAAGCAGAGAACTGTAAGAAAATTTTACTGACGTGTCGGCAAGAATATAAAATATATTAAAATAAGATTAAAACTCAATAAAACAATAAAACGTTTATATATTCGTTAAAAATGAAGCGTAATAGCAATAAACCACTAAATAAAATAAAACTGAATAGGCTTTAGAGAAAAATCAAGGAAAAATCGATGATTCAAAAAACGCCGAAATCACATACAAAAATGGGTCTTCAAAAGATGCATGATAGAAACACAGGATATTTAGAAAGATTTCAGCGACGACACGCACTATAGACGTAGAGTAGAATAAGCACTATCTTCTGAAACGAAAGTAGAACCTGAAAACAGAATAAATTGTTAGCAATCGATTTAAATATCGCACGGAACGAATTCGCAGCCAGCTGGAACTGACAGTTCATATAATGATTAAATTGTCGTACTTTTAACAAGAAAAATCGCCACTATAGACGATAATGCTAATTACAGCCTATATAGATAGAACACCCAGTAGATAGACCTACTAGAATAAAGCCAATGAAATAAGCTATTTTATGAAGCAGAGCATATATTCTGTACGATAGTTTACAGGGAGAATCTAATGTTTGAAACTGAATAAATGACGGTTTGACGGAAAAAATAAATCGGAATTATCCACGGCAGGAGGGTGTTGCCATGTTTTGACATCAAATAGAGTCGGAATATCGTACAAATTTTGATCACTAGAGGCGCTGTAGTTCAGAAATAAGGGAGGTTTTGAGGTGGACCACTAATAAAAAACAGACGAGCGTCTTAAAGAGCGTCTCTTCATATTTGGCGGGAAAGTTTTGGAGGGAAAGCCATATCCCAAAAAGCAGACGATAATACAAATATTAGAGTATACAGAAAGAAGAAGCAAGTTAAAAAGGTCATAGGTGACATATTTTTAAAGGAAACGGATGAGTAATTTCGATGTGAAAAATTGTTTTCAAATTGGGTCACTGAAAAACCTACTAACGCCGAATAACTTTTTATAAAAACCATATAGGGTTATAGTAGAAAAAAAAAGAATAATAATAGCCGTAATAGTTAATGAAATAGACATACTTTTTGGAAAAATATACACGTACCTTTAGAAGCACATAGCGCCGCGAGGAGGCAACATAAAATTAATATATATGCAGAAATTAGATGCAGGGGTTACAGATTACAAGGGAAAAATAAGGAAATCAGCTCAAATGAGTGAATTAAAGAAATAAGAGTGCAAAAATAGCTCGATGTGCACGAAATGGTACGGAACCCCAATGTGGAAAAACGATAGTTAGTAACCAGAAAGAAAAAGCATGATGGCCGCGTTATTTTGCATAGGAAGGGGTGAAAAGCACATCTAAAAATGGAGAAATTGCCGTATTTTGAAGGGTATAAAAAGGCGGTGGGCGATGCCAAAATCAATTCAGTTTACCAGGAGAACCAACGCGTAATAACCTCGTCACCCAAACGTCGAAAAAGTGCCGGAAAATGTAAAAGTTCAAGTTAAAACGAGGGAATGTGGGCAGAAATGCTGTCCACATTCCCATAAAAATCATGTAGAATCTAAGTGAAGTTTTTTTTAACACGTATTTATTTTATTAGAAGCGGTACATCAAATATTTGGCGGGAAAGCCAACAAAATTAAACAGTGCTAAAAAATTCGACGAGAAATCGACGTAAAAACAGTAAAAAACCCTCTATAAGCGACGCCACGTACATCAAATAATTGGCGGGAAAGCAAACAAAATTAAACAGTGCTAAGATTCGTCGAGAGATCGACTTAAAGACAGTAAAAAACACATTTATATAGACGCCACGTACATCAAATATTTGGCGGGAAAACATAAGTATGCAGAATCAAACAGTAGCAAGATAGAAGAAAAATTAAAGATATTCCTTTTAAATAAACATTCACGAGGAGATCATATAAGTAATATCAAGACAGACATTCGGAATAGACTTCGCATCACGAAGACAACGTACAATCAAATTTCGTCTTTCGACAGAACGGGGTTGAAAACAATCGTACTACACAGCCGACATCCCTACGATGCAGCTGTCAAATTGAAACAAAACAGTTATTAGTTGTTATGTGTTTAGTTGTTAAGAAGTGTATAAAGGTGTTATGTTAGTGTAAGGTATGTGTTAATTGGATTGGATGGCAGCTTAAAACGAGTAAGATTGTTCAAATTAATATAATTGCGTTATAATTGCGTTATAACCGCCGAAGCTGGCCATACTATAAAACTGTTATAGTTGATATTTTTTTAATATATTATGCAAATATGTATGTTGTCATAAGTATGAATAACAAATGCGTCTTACACTGTTTCGCGCTATAATTGAAATAGAAAGCCAATACCATCTGCTTTTCGTACTGTCCGCTACTACATTGTTAGCGTGAACCTTTTTTTTATAAGGCCAGTACTTGATTGGGACTGCAGGCCGTCAATAAAAGACGAAGCCTCATGGATTGAGATATTTGAAACTGCCTGGTTTCACAGAGACAAAGTCCGTGAACCAGCGTAGCGATAAACTAAGAAAAAAATGTATATACGTATGTCGTAATTGATTCGACATACACAGTAATATAGGTTATGATAAGTTGTGTTTTTGTGCTATATTGCGTATTGTCATATTATCATGTTATTATTATTTAATGCAAAGCTACAAAAAGAGCCATATATGTAATGAATAGTATAAACTAAAAAAAATTATTTTACAATATATCGAATATTTTGCCGGAAAAAGTGTTCATATTTTTTAATCAAAAGGATACCATACCTGGGAATAAAAAAAATAGACTGAGCTAAATTATAATTAGAAGTGGATTCGATAGATCAGATACCGCGCTAACGGATGAACGAACGGAGTAATTGAATACGCGAGATTGGCGCCTTTATTATAAATGTATCTCGTAATCCAATAAATATATAAGAAATATAACTCCTGAGTTCACGACGCACTGACAGAAGACTGTAGCATCCGTCAGTGTGATAAATAGTGCATCGACAAATCAAACGATGTCAGATATTCAGTAATGATCACTAGCGTACTTCTAAGTACATTAAAAAATAAAAAATCCCAGCTGATTGGAGTAATCGTCAACCGATATTGAGAAAGTGACTTAAAACTATTAGCATACATTGATCTGGAAGTCTCTAACTATAGAACACCTTTGATAATCCACTAGATAGAAATTGTGTCATAGAACATCAAAAATCAATATTTCTCATCGGGATGAGATCTTAAAAGTGTATGTTACAAGCCGATCCTAATTTATAAACCTCGAATTGATCCAAACTATCTAAAACCAAGTGCATAAGGGTCTAACAAATTGGTCTAGACACATAGAATACTCCTTATTATTCTTCTTCTTCTTTTGGAGAATACATTTTAGTCAGGACAGGAGAATTTCATATATGAGGGAGATCGTACAAGAGAAAACAGGGCTATTCACTGGAAATCTCTATTCTCTGCATACTTTGAATATCTTTATACATATATTAGCATCATCCTCTTCTTTTAGTCACTTCTCCGTTCAATCTTCTTCATCAAGCGCTTATCGCTGATGATACGTCGCGCACGTTTAAGTAACAAATATTGATAAATATTATTATTATTGAATAATATTAATTAATATTAGTGTTAATAATATTAATAATATTAATAAATATATTAAAAAAAATATCGCTACAAAATGGCTTGCCCAAAGTATGGCCGATCATGATCATTGCGATATATTGTCATCTTACATCTCTTACATCTCACAAATTATACAAATTAAATTATATTAAATAAGAAATAGGATTATATAAAATAATAAATAAAAAAAAAAAAAAAAAATAATGCTACACAAGGAAACCGTCTGCTGTCGGTATGTAGTAATCGATCGGTTCGAAACACCGCTATCGGTGGTTGGAACCATCGATCGGGTGGAACCACCGCTATTGAAACGCAAATTGCATTGTCTACCGACATTTTTACGGATATGAATACCGGAATATAGGCTATTGGGGACGACGCTATGAGCGTCTTACGGATAAATGTTACATGCATTACGAGAGTTTTAAATTTGTCCGCACGCCACTGGACAGCAAACCAACCTGAAATGACAATGACATTGATCAAGTGAGGATATTTGTCATGCAAGATCCCGCATTTCCGGAATTAAAGAAGTTTATCAAGGTTCTTACTTCCTAGACGTGGACCCGTATGATTTTTAACTAATTATCCCAAAATTTAAAAATGACGCTATAAAGGACCGATTGAAAAACCGCAATGAGACGGCCTAGTTATAAACACTTTTCCAAAAGATGCGTTCCAGAAATATTTTTCTCCATGGTAGAACCGCTGGAAGCAATGTGTGCATTACCAACGAGACTATAAGGACAATGGACATTTTTGTAGGAAAGGTGTACCCAGAATGTAACAACTAGGGATTTGAAGCAATTAATTGTGCTTGTGTAAAAAGTAATAACATCAAAGTTCAACTCTTTAATAATAATAATAATAATAATAATAAACACTTTATTTGCACTTAATTAGTATACAAAAAGGCGAGCTTATTGCCACATGGCAATGTCTTACAACTAACCTAAACACAGTGGTACATGCGCGCATTGTGAAAATAAAGATTATTACATAGCATACAGACAAGTGGAAGAATTTAAAGCTAATAATGCCCGAGGAGAGGAAATTGGGAGAGGAACAGGAGAGAAAGGGAATAACTGGTTACTCCTTAGAAAGGTAGTAATCCTTAAGGTTAGTTTTAAACGATGGTAAAGAAGGCGAGTTTCGTATATTTGCTGGGAGATCGTTCCAGAGTCTTGCACCATGAAGAATAGGAATAGAAACACAGAAAGAATAGGAATAGAAATCACTATTATGACTCGGAATTTTTAATAAACTGTCAGAGGCTGACCAAAGTACGAGACCGTGGGAACTCGGTGGTTCAAAAAGCTCGTGGAGATAGGATGGTGTTGATTGGGAAAGTACACGATATAGGAGAGCAAGTATATGAACATTTCTTCTTTGGCGTACTGGCAACCACTTTAACTGTGCCCTATAGACGGACACGTGATCATACTTATGTAGACCGAAGATGAATCGTATGCATACATTTTGCAAACGTATGCATCCATGTCAAATTGAAATTATACACATCGGAAGTTTTGTACTATTGGATGGTTTTGTGAAATAAACTAGTTATTTAGTCTAGTTAAAAATGGTTTATTGTGGAACTAGGTTTTAATACAACTCGTCATTTAAATCAACAGTTGAACTAAAATCCAATCGTAAAGCAGAAACCAATCAATTCCATTGTCAAAGCCATGAATTAAAAATAAAATCACATGAAAACATAAAACACTAAGAACACCCTAACGTAAAACAAAGGAATGACAACGGCCGAAGCGCAATATCTTACCTGCCAACCACACACTGAGTATCTAGCTCTTTCTTATTTACCGTGTCTCTTACACACATAAACTTGTTTGGAATGAAATGTTACACTAGTAAAAAGCTTTCATTTGGTATATTCATACGTTTTATGGTGACAGCCCACCTTATTCTTTAAGAGCCCTATCACATATTTTTTTCCAGAAAGGCAAGAAAAGTGGATTTTTGGCGTTCTAATTCCAAGAAATGAAGAGATTTCTACAAACTTTAATTACTGAATTACCTGGACCATTTCTTGATGTTGACCATAGCGGCCTTTAATTTTAGATATAACGAATATTATTTACTTATTCAGCCCATTTTCCGAAAGTCGTTATTCGTAAAACGCTCGGAAGGCAAACTTTGAGCTCCTTAATACAGTAATATCACTACAACGAAAACCGTATACTATTTTTTTTTATGTCCGTCATGTATTCTTGATGTACACTACGGCTTTATTTTTTCGTTTTTTGACCACATATCCAAGGTATACATTACTTACAATTACACAAAATTAAAAAAAATCTTCCTGTATCATTCTAATTTTCTCAGAAATAAAATAAGATTCTTATATAATACTTATACTATATTAAAGTTCACTCTTTTAGCAATACGACATAATATAAATTATTGTCATTAGAAAGGAGAAAACACTGCAAAAAACAATTAGAAATTGTGTATATATTTGCTTGCGCAAGAGAAGAGCGCTCAGTGCCGCGGTTTTCTCCCAGGGTTGAATAGTTATTTATTTATTTATTTATTTATTTATCTTATCTTTTATAGTTACATCCAAAAAAAAATGCGTTCATTTTTTCAACTCATTTTAAAAGAATACCTACGCTATTTTGTAATAAGGCTCTTAACGACTTTTATCTCACAGGCGGCCAGCTATTACGTGGCAGTACTCAGACGGTCACCCATCCAAGTATTGACCACGCCCGATGCTGCAAAACATAGGCGAATTGATAGGAGCCAGAGCTTCAACGAAGCTACAGGCGTTACGTTACGTTATGTTACTATATATTGATGGCTGTCCAAAATTTATAAAATTATATCTATACAATGTTTTGATTTAATTGGAACATTTATTAATTTGCACCCGATCGCAGAGTAGACGAACTGTCAGATAATAAATTCGCTAAATTTCTTCGAGAAACTTCCGACTTGCCTAACAAGACATCCCGAAGGCAGGCGGCGCCGCATCGTTTCGGGGCCAAAAGGGCAGTTTACATTCATTTACAGTTTACTCATTTCGACAGCTGAAGACGAGTTAGTTTGAAAAAGTAATTAATTTTAAAACAATAATGCAGGAAATAGCTCTGCAAGCCCCTGGAAAGCGGCTCCGGCGGCCAAAAGAATTCATTTTATATCCGGAGGTGTAAGAGCATCAAGCTTCGGGTATTTAAAATATCAGAAACCGTGATGATTAGTGGTAAACTTATTTACTGTTTTTTTCGTCTTAACATTGATAATATTTCAACAAATCTATCAAATATTTTTCATAAAATTTATCTGTAATATATATTCACAGTTTAAGCTGCTGCTGCCAACGCGTGAATATTTCTCGCCGCTTTATATGGGCTCGAAAGTGCCAGTCTTCAGCGCATTGCATTCCTGGCTTAACTCCTCAAACAATAACGATAACTACATACCACAAGGGACTTTTAATTTTATTTGAAGACTGACAAACAAAAATGGAGTGTTCAAGAGTGTACGACTGCCCAACAAAAGAAAGTGTGTTCAGGATTCATGTATGCATTTTTCCGTTTTTTTATTCCACCAAACCTTTAAAGACCAGAAGTGTTTGATATTGTTATGTCATCTTAAGTGTCATAGGGTACCTTAACTGTCCAAATATTAAGTAGTCGTCTATATTTTCAAATGTCCAAATGTCTATGAATTAACATAAATATATCGTGCTTAGTGTCAAATGAAAGGTCTTATTGAGTATATTCTGGTAATATACATGAATCTCTATGGATAACTACATAAACCACAAATATTTCATAAAAAACCGTAATAAAAATAATTATATACACAATAGATCACTATCTGTGAGAGTAGGCGTGTTTTTAATTCTTATTTTATTTTATTTTATTTTCATTTCTTAGGAAAACTTACAGCTAGTTAAACATATATAGGTACACATTGAGAAATAAGTGCTGAAAGCCAATTAAAAGTTTTCATACATAATAAAAAGATACAACAAGTGAATAAACAAACAAATATAATTAGATTTATGCTTATATTTCTAAGAAGAAAAGGACATATTTTTTAGTATAAGTTTCAAATCTTTAGAATATATTTACTTGTTCTATCGACTCATTTCACTTAACTCAGCGCTGCTCAGTTGAGTTCGTTCCGTCGCATATATTGATGATTTTTACAGTTCTGCCTTCCCAAAAAGAAATAAATTTATAACGTTTACAGAGGTTCTTGTGCTTATAGCGATCTAAGAGTTGGAAAATAATTCATAAAAACTCCACACATGGCTGCGATTTATTCACTTAACACTTAACTAACTAGCCACTGTTTAGCCCACTTCTTAGATGATTTACATAATATTACCTACAAATAAACCTCCTTGATAGATGCTCTAAAGAACGATTAAGCGAAATCGAAATTAGTCTAGCAATTCTTGAGCTTATCGCTATCAAACCAGCAGACAGATGCTTTTTAGGGACGAGAGGTAAGTGACCGAAGCGGCCGTTCAAATTGCTCAAATATAATTATATTACAATTAAACAGAGAGTTCGAACAGTAACCATTATCTGAGGCAAATATCCTATAATGCTTGAGTTATTGCAATAGGATTGCGAGATACGGAATTTCGGGATACGGGATTTCGGAATTAGACTCGATAAAGCAGTTACTCTCGCGGATTACGATTTCCCAGTCCGCTAACTGATTGTAAACAGACTCCTCGGTTCGTCGCTACGCAAAAACGGTTTCCATTCAGTATCCGACTTTTCCCGGAATTAAGCAGGACAAGGGGCGATAGGGGGAAAAGGGGCAGGAGAGTGGGAGGGGGAGAGGTTCACTTCATCTGAATGCGTCGCGAAACTTAGGCAACGTAAAATATTATGGATGGGATGAGGTCGCGAAGGTACTCATACATACCTATGTAATTTCAGACTCTAGCGAATCGTAACTATGCTTTGATAAAAGGAAAATATAGATGAGTCTCACTTCAGTTTAATTTAGTTTAGTATTTCATACAGGTGAGTTTCTAATTAGTGATATCCTTAAAGTGGGAGAATCAGTACAAAAAAAGCAACATTTACTAAAAAAAAAATTGGAAAAACATAAAAAAATGTAGTTTTGGTTTTTAAATTTGAATGTTTTAAAAAAAAGTATAAAAATACATAGTTAGGCGCATTGCACATCCAGCGGTGAGTAACATATCGCGAATATTGTTCGTTCGCGATATTTTACCTATTGCTAGATGACGCAGCACGTTCAACGCGTGTGAAGCTTTTATTTATCAGTCATCTGATGCAAAATCTTTTTGGCGTTATGTCAAAACTCAACAGTCAAGTCCCGCTTTCCCACAGACTATGCATTATAATGATCTGTCCGCGAGTAACGTAAATGATATAGCCCAGTTATTTTCTAATTATTTCAACTCCGTCTATGAACATTCCCCAAATCACTGTGACTATGAAGCTGCGCTTTCCTATCATAATGATATGCCCATAACAGATGTGAACATATCGGAAACTATGACGCTAGCTTATCTTTTAAAATTAGATCCCAGCAAAGGAGCAGGGTACGATAATATACCTGCCTTTTTCGTTAAACAGTGTGCTCACTCATTATCTAAACCTCTCAATATTATATATAAAAAATCTCTGCGAACAGGCACTGTACCCTCTTTATGGAAATATGCATTGGTAACACCAATCTTCAAAAGCGGAGACAAGTCAAACGTGTCAAATTACCGGCCTATTTCAAAATTATCCACATTTGCGAAGGTATATGAAAAAATTATATGTGATTCTATCCTTACATACATTTAAAAACATATAAATAATGAACAGCATGGTTTCTTCCTGGGCAGGTCAGTCGATACTAATTTAGCTGTATTTACGGAGTATTTAAATAAGAATATGGACAATCGAATACAAATTGACACCGTGTATACGGATTTTACCAAAGCATTCGACCGCGTAAATCATGACATATTATTAAAAAAGATTTACTCTATTGGTATAAGAGGTGACCTTTACAGATGGCTAGTATCGTAAATCAAAAATAGATCGCATTGCATCTCCATCGGTTCTGTTATGTCACAATATGAATTGATACCTTCTGGTATCCAACAAGGATCACACTTAGGACCTATACTTTTTATTCTGTACGTTAGCGACATCGGTGCATGCTTCAAGCATTCAAAATTCCTGATGTATGCAGATGACTTAAAGATATATAAAATTATTAAATCTGAAAACGATTGTGTTCTCCTACAGAAGGATCTCGACTCTTTGGAAATATATTGTAACAAAAACATGATAAAAATGAATGTAGCAAAATGTTTCCACATAAGCTTTACGCGAAATAGAAACAAGATTAACTACTCATATCAGATCGATGACATTCCTATCGCGACGTGCACTTCTATTAAGGACCTGGGTGTAGTTTTAGATGACAGATTAAGCTTTCGGGCACATATTGCAGCTATTGCCGAAAAATCTAGTAGAATGCTTGGCTTCATAATTCGCGCATCGAAACCATTCACCGACCCATTAATATTGAAGGTATTATACAACGCGTTTGTTCGATCTCACCTTGAGTTTGCTTCTCCAATATGGTCTCCCTGTTATCAGGTACACATTAACAGACTGCAAAATATCCAAAATAAGTTCGTTCGATACTTAAATTTGAAGACAAAAAGTTATTGTAATACTACTAATGAAGCGGCCTTACTATTTAAAATAAATTCACTATGTTATTGGCGCAACTTGAATGATGCTCTGTGCCTCTATAAAATAATGAATGGTATATTCGATTGCTCTGACCTGGTGGGAGAGATCAATATTAACGCCCCAATGAGGACCACACGCCAATTTGACCTGTTTCGATTGCCGCGTTTTAAAACTAATGCATCAAGAAATGGAGTACTCACACGCTGCTGTGAGCTTTATAATACCCATTTAAATGGTATTGATATGTTTAATAATTCCATAATCACTTACAAATACTCCGTAAATCAAACCCTAACCGATATAATAAGCTGACTATTCGTTTTTAGCTATTTTTATTGATTATTATTATTATTATTATATTTTATATATGACACTACTAATATCATACATGATCACACTCCACACTTACACGCTCAACACACTTCCACAAACACATACACACACACCCTGCATACTAGACTCTTACCTATATAGTTCTAAAATTGAAGGTACATTAGTTTTATAAAGTAATTTTAAAAAAAAAACGTAATATATGTAATTTTAATGAAATCCGTAACCGGTTTTATTTGTTGTAAATCTGCATACATTAAAAAAAATATTATACTGTAATACTGTGTGATTTCTTAATAAAGAATTGAATTGAATTGAATTGAATATATTTCAAATTTGTTGAAAAAAAAAAAATTTATTTTCAAAAGTTGTTCATTTGCTCGTATAGATTCACAAACTTTAAAGATGTCACTTATTAAAAAGTCACCCCGTGTAACTAATAAGATATAAGCAGGATAAGCGCAGTTAATTACTAGAGAATTTGTTCATACTTTCTTCAGAACAGTCATTGCCTATTAAATTATTTCTCAAATTAGGCGATAACGCCCTCTAGTGGGCGTTAGGGCATTCAGGGGACGCTAGAAGGCTCGCAGAAAATAAGGGGCATTAAAGTGGTTTAAGTAGGTCACTGCAGTTTAAAAAACTGAGAAATTTAATTATTAAATAATGATGTACGTGGAGCCCGTCTCTGGAATGCTTTACCCACGCATATAAGGATAGCACCCAGTTTGTTTTACTTCAAACTCAGGCTCAAAGAACACTTAAATCCACGCTCATAAACTTTTCCTTATTTTTCCCTATTTTTTCCTCGCTATTGCAACCCCTGCCTCATTATAGGTTTATTAGTTGTTTTTTCTTAAATGTATTGTTTTGTTTTCCTGCTGAATTTAAATGATCAAAATTTAATTTATTAGTTTATTTTTACAGCATAACATGTTATTCCACTAGGTTAAGGTCAGCTGTAAGATATTGCTTTTAGGCAATAAGCTCGCCTTTTTGTTTAAGCAAATAAAGCATTTAATTTTAATTTTAATTTTATTTTATTTTTCTTAAAAACATACAGCATAAAAAAATACGTATAAGCATAATATATATACCAGTAACAAAGCCAACGATGTTTTAAATTATTTGCTATATAAGGATTAAATATGCTGAATAATACAAAATAAATAAAACCAAAAAGAATTTAAAAGTAACAGTTAAAATCGCTAGGTGCGAGTGTATGGATGTCAGTGTGTGTTTGTGTGATGGAGAGCGTGTATGTGTGAGTGTGTGTATGTGTGTGTTTGTATATGTGTGTGCATGTATGCATGTGTGTGTGGGTGTGTGTATCGGTAGTGCGAATTTGCATGTGAGTGCTTGTGCATGCTAATTCAATCCGATCTGATAATCAGCTTTTCACGTACCTCCTTAACAAAGGATCGACTATTCTGATGGTTAAATATGTCAATATCGTTAAAGCATACATTGTATGCATGCATAACGCGCGGCAATAACGAATTGGAACCATAGTTAGTGTTGAACCTTGGTACGTAAAAAGTTGAGTGAGCACGTGCGAGTCGGGAAGGCGCTCGTATGCTCACCCTACTCAGGAGGTATGGACTGTCCAACCCAGTATGAACAATTTTATGTAGAAACGACATATCTGATACTACTCGCCGGTCCTCTAATGTCTCTAAACCGTAGCGTTGCAGACCTTCAGCGTACTTTAGTTATTATTATTATTATTATTAAATAATCGCAGTTATTTTCAATTAGTAGAAAATTTTTAAGATTTTAATGGCACCTAAGTAATAATAATATGAACCCAATATGTAAAATAGAATATTTTAATGCCTTTTATTTTCTTCGGGAAACAATAAACTACATATTTATAAAATCATAATTAACCAATCATTAACTCAAATCCAAATCCAAGCATTTCTCAAATCCAAAGAGGAAGCCCGGTTCGACAAAAACCGTTTTAACTACAGCAAAACGGTTTTGTCTGCCGCCAAGGGAAAAATCCAAATCCCGGAAGAAATGGCCACGGAATATTTTTCGACCACGTATGAGGACCCAATGCGGCTCCATAATTACAGCCCTCCGCCGGGCATTACACCTCCGCCCCTGCCTACGGTAGCTTTTGCTTCTCAACCTCCATCTCTAGATGAGATTCTTAATCAAGTAAAGAGGAAGCCGTCGGGCTCTACTCCGGGTCCCGATGGTATTCCCTATTTAGTATACAAAAAATGCCCCTGCCTTCTGCAATATTTAGGATCCATCTTCCGAAATATATGGAATAGCGGTGTAGTCCCACAGAATTTTGGCCGAGCGACAGTCATCTTAATTCCGAAGGTCCCAGTTTGCACCGGACCAAAGGACGCTCGGCCCATTGCTCTCACAGACACTGTTGCCAAAATGTTTTTTAGCATAGTCCACACGAGGATGAGCGAATTCATGCACCGGAATGAGTACCTTGGAGTATCAGTTCAAAAAGGCTTCATGCGTGGCGTCTCGGGCTGCCTCGAGCACAATTCTCTCCTGGCTGCTGCCATCAAGGATGCGAGACAGCACGAACGCCAAATCAATGTATGCTGGCTCGACCTAGAGAATGCCTTTGGGTCAGTCCGACACAGTCTCCTCCACTTTGCACTCCGCTGGTACAACTTCCCACCAGTTGTGCGTGACATTGTAGCCTCCTACTACAACTGTCTGACTTTCCATGTTAAAACGCAAGAATGGACTACCCGCTCTATACCATATTCAATTGGACTATTTCAGGGCTGTTGCCTCTCCCCGACGATTTTTAATATAGTTTTTAATATACTGCTGGAAAGCCTGACCCAGTTTGACAGGAAGTGGGGCTACCGTTTTAAAACAGACGGCCAATACACCTCGTCGTGCCTCGCTTTTGCCGACGACCTAACTTTCATCACCAGAAGCCCCAAGCAGCTTTCCCTGCTATTACAGAAAGTGGAGCTTTTCTGCGACTGGTCAGGCTGTATAAAAGTGAAGCCCTCCAAATGTTTTTGCCTTGGACTCGCCCGCATGGGCACAAAATTTAAATCCTATGACCCCAAATTGGTCTATAAGGGCTCTAATATCTCCCTTATAGACCCAAACAATCATTTCAAATTCCTCGGCAGAAAAATCACCCATCAGGGAAAAGACGTCTCGGGCGATCATATTATAGAGCATTTCAAAAGTTGCCTGGCGAAAATAGATGCCTTGCTAATTTCTGGCCCTCGTAAGGCCTGGATCTATGACAATTATCTAACGTCACATTTGTCATGGCCCTTTCTTATTTACGATTTTACCAAAACCCAACTGTCCCGTCTAGATGCGCTGGTGACAGCTAGTTTAAAATCCTGGCTGTCCTTACAAACCAGCTGACCCCTCGACTCTTTTCAGGTCCAAACAAAATTTTGGGCTAGCGCTTAAACTGCCCTCTCTGCTCTACGCCAACTCCAGAATAACCAAAAATTCGATTCTGTGCAATTCCAAAGATCCGGCAATATCGAAGCACGTAATAAGTGGCCGTAGTGATTCAAATGATCTACAAGCCCGCGTAGACTTCCACAAAAAGTTCCTTACTGGAATCAGCCAGAATGGCACTGGTCTGGGGTATGGCAGTACAACCACGAGCGACGTGGACTTGAAGAAGTCTCTTTTGCGGGGAGATTACGACAGCAAGAGTATGGCTCATGCTATTGGCCTTCAATGCCAGAATGATTGGACAACAATTGGGGACTTTTGCATTCCGCCTCCAATGCACTGGAAGGTAATGCTCTATGACTGGACGCCAGAGATGCTGAAATTTTATTTGAATGCCTTTCAGCATACACTTCCAGACCCCAGTAACCTCGCTCGTTGGAGCTTTGCCGAGGATAGTTCTTGTCCCCTCTGTAGCAATACCCCTTGCACAGCTAGACACATTCTAGCTGGCTGCAAGGTGGCCTTAGATCAAGGACGGTACACTTACCGCCATGACAAAGTTCTCGCTGTTATTCGCGAGGTAATTAGTCTCTCAGTGGCTCGTGCCAACAAGGGTTTGACAGTATCCTCCAAACCCCCAATACAGTTTGTGCGGGATGGCTCTAAAGGCAAAAAACATTTAACTACAAAACCTTTCTCAATAATCGAGAAAGCTACAGATTGGATTCTGGAGGTTGATTCGGTCTCTAAGCAGTATAAATTCCCTGAAAGTCTCGGATGCACAGCCCTCCGTCCAGATATAACTCTTTACTCTCTATCTCGGAAGGTGGCTCTTATTGTAGAATTAACTGTTCCATGGGAATCAAATATCCCAAAAGACCACGAGTACAAATTAAATAAATACCATGATCTTGCAAATGCCGTAACCCGGAACGGCTTCACTGTTCACCTTCACGCGGTGGAAGTTGGCGCTCGTGGCCTGCCAGCTAAATCTCTATTTCACCTCTTTAAAGATCTTGGCCTTTCCAGAAAAATAATCAACTCTTTCTTAGAAAAATTATCTAAAACTGCGATTTGCGCATCTCAAATTCTATGGCTTCGAAGGGGGAGTAAATGGGTGGCAAGGTGAACGCTCACATGTGGCAAGACAGCTGTCCTAAACCTACCACAGCCGGTTCGTAAGTCCGGAATCCACTGCTCACCCCCCAGAAGTGTCAAAAATAGTATTATGATGGGCCCGACTCCGGTCGGTGAATTCCATGGCAGCTCCGTTTGTATTTATTTATTTATATATTTCCATTTATTAAACGGTCCTATAATAAACCTTTCTTTTAAATTGCTATTCGATTTAAAAGAAAATATATAGAACAGAAATATTTTAAAATAAAGGCATTTTTATTAAATAAAAAATTGTAGTATATTTTGAATTAGATTTGAGATGTGTCTAATGTGTGGCAAATATATCAACATGCATAAGTAAGGAATTGTAATGATGACAAGCACTATATTGAAAAATAATTGGTTATAGTAAACCAAAAAATATTTGAAAAATACCTCCTGGAAATAATACAAGAGAAAAAAAATATTTACTTGCAGCAGTCGATACAAAAAAAAATACAAAAAACAAGATTGAAAGATTAATAGTGTAAACATTTTATTACTCAAAGTATTATTTTGTATCTCTTGTGGTTGTTACTTGCTAACGCTGTTTGCTTACCTAAGTAAAATAAAATATATAACTAAAATATAAAATAAATTAAATGTACGCGCGGTTTTAAGAACCGCCAATCTACTTCGCTTTTTCAATAAATGACGGCGCGATGGTGTCGGCGAATTGGTTCTTTCTTGACGTAAATTAGCTTAGGTAGGCGGCTTTATGGTTTCGTTTATTTTCTTATTCTTCCTTGCTTTAGAGAGCTTACAAAGAAAGCATACTGTTGTGACTGTTTATAGAAAATATTGATTTCTCCAATCTATATATGTTATAAAAATATAGAGGCAACTATCATACTTTAAATATGATAGTAGCCAATATTTGTTGCAAAGAAATATTTAGGAAGAATAGACGCAACAGTTTTAAAATATATCCATGGGATTATTTATTTATTTAGTTATATTATTTATTTCAAATTTGATTCGGAGCTTCACAGACAAATCTAATTCGGAATATTAAGTCTTCCATGTACAAGTCCATACTAGGTAATTGATATACGTAAATAAAATAATGTTGACATCCAATTAAAAAAATAAGTAGAAAAGAAGCTACATAATTATGATATATGTAAATTACATAGCTGGAATGTGCATTTTTAGCTGCCAAAAAGATATTGAAAATATGCCTATCTCAATGGGTAAGGAATTACGAAGGGTCTTAACCCTACTGGCCTACTTAAAATAATATGTATACGTGTGGTACGACACATTTAACAATAGATGCGATTTCTTCGCTATGTAATTTACCGGTACGTACAATTCACACTTACATAGTATTTCTGGTAAATAAGTACTTTGGTAAATAAGTACTTTAAGCCTTTTTACAGACTTTTAACTTGCAATGTTCGAATGTAAGTTTTCCGTTTCAAAATTTGCAAACCATTTTTCAACCAGGTCTTGGAATCCCATTGAGCTAAAAAATTGCAATACTTATGTAAGTTCGGTGACAATGCAATATAAGGTACCATCGAGCTGATTTGATGATGGGCCGGGATGTAGGGACTGAAACTCTCTGATTGCAAATGGTAGGATAGTCGAATTGGGCTAGTATGTTTTGTTATCGTAAGTACTTTCCATTATTTATGACGACGAGGGTGTGAAGATAGAGCCGGAAGATTGCCACAGAAACTCCCTGATGGAAAGTGCTAAGATAGTCGACTTTGGGCACGTTTGCTTTAATTGTCTTGAGCGCTTTCGATTACACATGATGATGAGGGTCTGAATATGGAGCCGGAAGACTACAACTGGAACTCCCTGATGGAAAGTGCTAATATAGTCGAGTTTGGCCTCATTTGTTTTGTTGTCATGGGTACTTTCTATTATACATGATGACGGTGGTCTGGAGATGGAGCCGGGAGATTGTCTCTGGAGCTACCTGATAGAAAGTAAAGCTTGTTTTATAGTCAATAACACTTTTTACTTTTATTTTTTTATACCTCTGCTGCATGCAAATCTATATACATTCAATTAATCTCCATACCATTCGGAATCTATCGAATATTTCCGATTGGAGGTTTACAGAAGTCGTTTATTTTACAGAGTAATTTATCACTTGGCTGTGAATTGTCAAAGGTTTTTTGATTTATGGTTTCAATTAAGTCCAAGCATGGAGTCGATTTTCCATTATACTCGGAGCCATCGAGGTGACGAAGCTTTAAAAAGTGTCTTTTTCGTGACGACAGCCCACGTTTCTAATAAAAAAAATATCGGCTTGATGCTAGTGACAATATTTTATATTCATAATAATATTCATTTTATTGATATAATAGTACACAAGTCATAATAAAGGTAAGCAAAATATTTTTCGTATATCGTAAATTTTGCATGAAAACGTAAAAAATGTTGAGATAATAAATCACATTATTAAGAAAAGCATCAACATTACTGATTTTAGACATCACACGAATATTCCTCCAAAATCAAAAATCAAAATCAAAATGTTTTTTTTTTCATATAGACACAATTAAATATTATTTTTAATTTATGTTCTTATGATGCGTCCAAGCCTTACTCCCAAGCCGTTTTGTCATTTACATAATCAGATATTGTATAGTATGCTTTTTTATACAATTTCGCTTTGATGGTAGCTTTAAACTTATTTACAGATAGTTCTCTAATAGTATGAGGAAGTTTGTCATAGAAGCGTATACATTGTCCCAAAAAAGAATTGCTTATTTTGTGGAGACGAGTAGCACGTACAACAAGGTTATGCTTATGTCTAGTATTAAAATTATGAGTGTCGCTTTTTATTTTAAACTTGTCAATATTCTTGTGGACATACAACAGATTTTCGTATATATATTGTGATGCAACAGTAAGAATATTTACCTCTTTGAATTTTTCTCTAAGTGAAACTCGAGGACCAAGTTTATATATAGCTCTTACAGCACGTTTCTGTAGTATAAAGATGTTATTGATGTCCGCACAGCTTCCCCAGAGAAGAATCCCATAGGACATAATGCTATGAAAGTAACTAAAGTATCTACATCAGTCAGCCGCCTTATTGTTTTAACTGCGTATGCCGCAGAGCTAAGTTTTCCTGACATTTTCTCAATTTGTGGGCTCCATTGTAATTTGGAGTCAATTGTTATCCCTAGAAACACAGTTAAAGCAACAGGCTCCAGTCTAGTTCCATTTATTTCTACATTGGTTTGTACCTGCTTAACATTAGGTGTAGAAAATTTAATCACTTTGGTTTTTCTTTCATTTAATAGTAGGTTATTTACATTAAACCAATGGACAACTTTTGAGAGTGCATTGTTAACTTCGTCATAATTGTACAATTTTCGACTAATTTTAAACGTCAAAGAAGTATCATCAGCAAACAATACAATTTCGTGATTATTCCTTATGTGAAAGGGTAAATCATTGATGTATATTAAGAAGAGAAATGGGCCAAGAATGGAGCCTTGTGGGACACCCATGGTGACCATTGATCCTGGTGATCTTTTACCGTTTACATCAACCTTCTGAATTCTATTTCCCAAGTAAGAAGTAAAAAGATCAAGAGCCTTGTTCCTAATGCCATAGTGATGTAATTTCCTAACTAGTTTATCATGGTGTACACAATCAAATGCCTTAGACAAGTCACAGAAGATGCCTAATGCGTCTTGTGACTCTTCCCAGGCATTCAATATACCTGTCAATAGTTCGGTTCCCGCATCTATGGTTGAGCAACCCTTTGTAAATCCAAACTGTTTCTTATGAAGTAAATTATATTTGTTAAAATGAGTGTGCAATTGTCTAAGAATTAATTTTTCGAAAATTTTACTCAAAGTGGGAAGTACGGAAACTGGTCGAAAATTCGAGGGATCAGAAGTATCGCCAGATTTAAATAATGTTACAACTTTACTATGTTTCATCAGATCAGAAAACACTCCAGAAGTAACACAACAATTGAATATATATGCTAGATAAGGTGCGATTATTTCTATGATGTATGAAAGAGTTTTTACAGAATATCCCCAAAGGTCCATAGTTTTCTTTATCTCAATTGTGTTAAAGGCATTTATTATATCATTGCAGTTAACAATAGTGAAAGCGAAGTCGGTAACACATGCGGAAACGCTTTCTTTAAATAGCATCTCAGCTGAAATGGAAGACGACTTGAGGGCGTTAGACGTTTCATTATTAATAATATTCCATGTAGCTTTAATTTTGTTTGTAGAGTTTTTGATCTTATTCTTCAAATAAATTGACTTCGCAGTGGAACAGGCTCGTTTGAATATTTTGGAATAGTTATTTACATAGTTCTTAAAAGTCGCACTATGATTATAAGTTTTTTCGTTATACAGTTCATACAATTTATTACGACTTTTGTAAATACCAACAGTTGCCCAATCACTAAAGCATAAGCGATCACTGATCGATTTCGTTTTAGGTATGAAGATTCTATTAAATTCAACTCTAATTATTTCAAAGAATGAGTCATAAAGTTGGTCAGGATTGTCATGAATTGGCAACCTTTGTAATTTGCTAATTAAGCTAGATTTAAATTCCCCTAGACAGCACTCAGTAATTGGAATAAAACTAATATTTTTTCTTAGAACCCTAGTTCTTTTCTTAGGAAATGATACTAACTGACCGCAGTGATCAGAGTGCAAAATATTAATTAGTGATTTATAATTGGGTTTTATGTTTGTGAATATATTATCTATACAAGTAGCACTTGAAGCAGTTATCCTCGTAGGTTCAAGAAAAACATTATATAAGTTAAATGATCGAAATAAATTTAAAAAGTTACATGTCAAGGATTTTTTTTCTAATATATTGATGTTAAAGTCTCCACAAATAACAATTGTTTTAGGACGATTGGTTATTTTGAATAAGGCATCTTCCATAATTTTATAAAAAGCTTCATAAGGCGCACATGGTGGTTTGTATACACTCATAACAATGGTTTCCTCCAATTCTATACATGCAATCTCTAAAACTCGTTCGACAGAGAGGCTCACAATATCACGTCTTTCTTTAAATTTCAAGCATTTCTTTGTAATTATTAAAGAGCCACCACGTATCAACCGAACTCTGTTAAATGAGCTGGCAATCTGATGGTTATTGGAACTGAAAATGATCTGATGGCTTTTGAGCCATGATTCTGATATACATAGAATGTCGATATGATTACAGTTCAAGAACAATTCTAATTCTAGCTCTTTGCCTATTATCCCCTGAATATTCTGATGCACCAGATTTATACAATATTTTGGCATATTTTCTTGAGTAATAACCACTGATGGGGATATCAGATTATTTATATTATTAATTTTCTCTGAAGACAATTGTATTAAATTACCATTATTGCTATAATTTAATAGTTTTCATTTTCATTAATTACATAGCCAGAGTTTCGCTCTATTGTCTTAAAGTCTAATTTAAAGAATATGCAACATATTCTGAATTGTCATTACTTAATGTCAAATCGTTTAACTGCTCATTAGTAGCAGTGGTGTTTGCCGATGTTTTGCCTGAGTAATTCAAACAATATGATAGCCCATTTGCTAACTGTTTTTTGCAAAAATTTGAAAGATAAACATTATCTATTGTGAAAGAGTAAAAATACTTATTAAAAGTATTTATGTCAAACAATTGGAATTTGTCATTATACAATGTCAACGTATGTAATTTATTATTTAGTTTATATCTAGACATATTTTCCATTTCGGGCAACAATTTACTGTAAGGAAAAGCAAATAAGACAATTTTTTTCACATTTAACTGTGCCAATAATTCAAAATATTTTATTATTACATGTATATTTGCGTTTCCCCTTCTCCCAATAAAAATAATAAAGTAGTGTCAGGACAATAACAACTATTAACTATTTTTTCTAATATTTGAGTAAAACTGGCGCTGGGAAAGCAATGATTAGCTACCAGTTCTCCGGATGTTTGTAACATTAATTGGCCCATATTTTTACCTATTTCATCACTGTACATAATTACTTTGGTGTGATTTTCTTTGCTATCTTTATGTAATGTTTTTTGGGAAGTAAAATTACTAAGACTATCATTCAACTCCACACCCTGGGTGTGCAATAGAGATATTGTAGTTCCATCTTCAACACTCTGGTTATTTACTTTATTTACAACCTGTTTGGTTGATTTTCCAGAATCTTCGTAGGACAAGTCAATTGTCATGACAGGAAGGCTGCTCATATTTGAGCAGGCAGAAACTGACGCTATGTCTGGAGCGCTAACGATCAGTTCCTCAAACAGCGACTGTGAATGTGCAGCCGTGGAATTCTGCTTCGTGCGCTCCATCTGTTCTATAGTATTATGTGCCTCTCTCAGCTTATTATTCAGTTCAGCGTTGTTTTGGAGAATCGTCTCGAACTCAACGCGGCACTGGTAAAAGTTAGATACTATTGATTGAAGGTTACCCCTCTCCTGAATGATATTTTCAAGTTGTAAACTCATTTCTGCCATCTCTTTTTTGAGGTTGGAATTCTTTTTAATCATTGCTAATACTTCCAACTCATTGTCAGCTCGTTCCTTTTGCAATTTCTCACTCTCAGTTTTATATATTTTTAATTGTTTTAAAGTTAATAAAAAATTACTGTTTAAGTCTTTATAGCGATCTTCTGCAGCTTCTAGGTCTTTTAAAACTGTTACGTATTTATCGTTCAACTCCTCATAGCATGCCTCTGCGACTGCTCTTCTAGTCATCATGTTTAATTACTTCAAATTAGTACAGAGTAGGAAAATGCTCACAATATTCAGTAATACGATAAGTCAATAAAAAATATAAAAAAAATTAGAACAAACAGAAATGATTAATTCGTGTATAGTCCCCGATTATTCGCCGACTTATAAATTTTAAAAATTATATTAAATATAAAATTATATTTTAGTACTTATTATTAGTTGTCTTATTATTAGTTGTCTGGCAACGCCGTTTTACGGGCGTACAGGCGGCGCAGGCGGCGTTGTTTGGTGGGTAGGTACCGCTCGCAGGACGATATTTAAATTTGTGCACTGTTTCAGAAGTTTAAAACAATGTTTCTCACCCAAATGTCCACTAATTTCAATGGTGAATGATGCAAAATGAAGCCTATTTCTTGAATAAGTTGACGATTTCGTTAGATGTAAAGATATTGTAACTTCACTACTTTTTTTTGTATTTAAAAGGAAGGAGCGACAATTTGACGTTTAAATAGCAGGAGCGTTGCCAGACCGATCCAGTAAGTTAAACGCCTTATCTGTGAGATACTTCTTTAAGGGCGGCTCTTAAACAAGCCAGGTGTTTCGGATTGTCGATTATGATCGCTGAGTTTGTTGTAAACCGCTGAACCGGCAACATCAGCTAGCTACTCCGACATATTACCGTTTGTTACTTAACATATTGCCGTCTGTTACTTAAGCTGTGTCGATCTTAAGCTATTGATCTTTGATGTTCTATTTCTTTACTTTAGTGATATTGTAACTACATTTTGTACAAGCATGAAATAAGTAAATAAATAAAATAAATCAATTGATATTATCCACCAAAACGGATGTATACACGAGGTTCTATAAACGCAAAATACTCCGCAGGATATTGACGATAACACAAACAAATAAAGTGCATATTATGAGATTCCTCAAAATCGTAATTTCAGTTCTAGTGTATATCGAAAGAATGGAAAATGAACAGCCTTTAAAATGCATGCTTGATGGATAACCTGAATAGCGTCGTAAAGCTGACAATCGAAATGGCTTCATAATGTGGTTTTAACGCTAATGGCAAGCTATAACTCTAACGATAGTTAATGCTAGTGACAAGTTATACATTACGGCTAAATGTAAATACAACGGTAATTCTTAAATTGTACATTATTTTACATTTCTTTTGTACTCTTGCGTTTGAATTTGTATGTACCCAATAAATAGCAATGGAACGAAATAAATGAAATAAATAACACTAGAACGAACTATAACGATAACGATGACGACGATATGGTTGATTTACTTAGACGTCTTTTCTAATATGGGCGTATCCATAATTATCGTCTGGGTCATGTCATCTCTGTGCCTTTGACCACGGTCGAAGGCCTGGGCGTAAAATCCGTTTGTTTGTCTTTGCAAAATCCTAAACCTATGTAGACATAATGGTCTAGGTCATTATATATACGGTCGCTGGAGCACTCATAATAATAATAATATCCGTAATATACCGTCACACTGTGACGTCTGTGAATTTTATTATGCCATATTTGAATGTGATGCGTCTCCAATAGCGTATTGAATCTATATAATATGGATTTATGCGGTGGTAGAGACGCTCCATTAAGTCCCCGGGGCGAGCCCCAACTCACCTAATGTTATGTTGCTATCAAAGCAAACCCAACCGAGACAATCTTTGCAACCACGAAGAAGGGAGATATGTCGTTAAGCATAATTGTATATAAGACATGGTAGCATTTGGAGGTACGACAAGCGAACTCACCACCCCTGGAAGTATTACCGATAATGGTCGTTCTGTCTCCCATGGGGTGAGCGTTAAAGACTTTGGGACGATACAAATCTACCGTTCAGCAAAGCCTCGAACCCGCCAGAGTCCAACGCCTTACGGTGAGGCACTAAGAAGTTAGTGGGCCACCTCGCCCCCTAGCTACCAATTTAGGCAGAATATTTCCGTTTGGAATTAACCTTTAGGACGCGTCCATACTCCCGACAGGTTACGGGACCGAAGTCTTACAGTGATATTTTAATTTTCTGTCTCAAATTTGGTTTCTAATGAGATTCATAAATTTTTCGCCTATGAGGATGGAAAACATATAATGATAGCGGCGGATTAAACATAGAATGGTAGACTAGAAAAAACCGACGTAACACAGAAATTATAAAGAGGGTAATTATGTAACGTACTATTGCGTATATCTGCGGGAGTATTACACTTAGTGACAACATCTAATATAAAAGGAGGAGACGAAAAATTATGATCTAGAGAATCGATATCCTAGTAAGAAGGGACATGTTGTTTTACCAATAACCAGAGAGCAAAAGAGTCTCCACATTCGATTTGCAGCAGTAGTTTGGATAAGTTATTTAATGTATTTTCATTTTTATTGTTTAGAAAACATACAGCTGCTACAATACATTCGGAAAAAAATAATAAATTTCAAAAACAAAGCTAATAACATGTTTTCTTTTAAATATTTATAATGTAAACACTTAACAAGTTTTTAAATATATGTTTTATATATTTAATATACTTATTTTTTAAATACTTTTTTATATATTATATATATATATATATATATATATATATATATATATATATATATATATATATATATATATATATATATATATATATATATATATATATATATATATATATATATATATATATATATATATATATATATATATATATATATATATATATATATATATATATATATATATATATATATATATATATATATATATATATATATATATATATATATATATATATATATATATATATATATATATATATATATATATATATATATATATATATATATATATATATATATATATATATATAGAAGCTCATAATATAGTTAACAATTCTGTAACAGATTTACGAAATATTAGATTAAAACACGATAAAAAGTTCCTTAATTTACTAAAGAACTTTCAGAAAATTTGCATTATCCCAAGTAACAATACACGAAACATTTTGAATCCAGTTTCCATTTCAAATTACAGTCATTCCAATGTTAACAAAACAAGGAATTCAAATTCACTTCGAAATGTTATCCCAGCAGTTCACCAAGGTACTCTTTCCTCTCCGATGCACACCCTATCAGTAAACCACAAATTACTAACAATATATTTCCATTAGTATCAGATTCTGTACCAATACGTGCCACATTAGTAAACCAAATTAATAACAGTATAACACCATCAGTATCATATTCTAATAATATACAAGGTCCATCTCCTAGAGAAAAAAATGCTGTTAAAAACTTGTCATCCAAAATAATTAACCACAATGAATATTTAGTATTAGCTAAAGGTCTAAATTTCACACCGACTCAAAATGTGAACCATTTTAGTTTTGGTAATGATGTTGTAATTTTGTCGTAATTTAAGATGGCGCGAATTTTGGCATTCAAATCAAAAGGATAACAATAATAATATTAAATTACACAATGCACTATCTCAATTTCGTCCACACTCTAATAAAGAACCCCCTCCATTACCAAAAAATCATCCGGTAGAAAATTTTATTACTATTTTATTAAACAAAGTAACACAGCCATCTTTTCTAAATAGCCTCAAGCCAACATCAAACTTGTCAGTAGATGAACGTGCAGCTCTTGAGAGTCTTAGCAAGGATACCAGCATCGTCATTTTGCCGGCTGATAAAGGTTCCACTACTGTCATACTAAACAAAACTGACTATGTTACTGAAGGCTTGAGACAACTTAGAGATGAAACTTTCTATAAAAAACTATCCAGAGATCCAAACAAAAATTTTGCAGTGAAAATAAAAAAATATATTGAACAAAATAAATCAAATGAAAAATTATCAGACGAAGATGTTAAAACTTTAATTCCTGATCCTATCCGAACTCCAAATTTTTACCTATTACCTAAAATTCACAAGCCTAATAATCCTGGACGACCGATAGTCGCAAGCTTTAACTCTCCGACAGAAAGAATTTCAGCTTTTGTAGATTATTTTTTACAACCTTTTGTTAAAAATCTAAATTCTCATATCAAAGACAGCTATCATTTTATTGATATTTTAAATAATACTGTAATTCCAAAGTCAGACGACCTATTATTTGTTACTATTGACGCCATATCCCTGTATACCAATATTCCTCATAATTTAGGATTGGAAGCCATTTCTTATTTTCTTGATGAGAGACCTCATCCTCAAATACCTTCTACAGATTTTCTTTGCAAATTAGCCGAGTTTGTCTTAACGTGTAATGCTTTTTCCTTTGAAGATGAATTTTATCTTCAAATTAAAGGGACTGCTATGGGAACTCGAATGGCTCCTTCATATGCCAACCTTTTCATGGTATTATTCGAGCAAAATTTTCTTCAAACGCAAAATTTAAAACCCATATTATGGTATAGATTTATTGACGACATAGTAATGATTTGGCCACACGGACAAACTACTCTAACAACCTTTCTTGACGACTTAAATAATTTTGGCCCTTTGAATTTCACTCATACCATTTCTAAATCACAAATTACTTTCTTAGATGTTGATTTAACAATTTCCGAAGGTAAAATTAAAACCGCGATTCATATAAAACCTACAAATAAAGAACAGTATTTACACTTTGATAGCTGTCATCCATTTCACACCAAGAGATCCATTCCCTATTCAATGTCCATTCGCGGACACCGTTTAGTTAACAACAAAGAAAATTTAGATAAATATCTCAATAATCTAAAGCAATCTCTTCTTGAAAGAAAATACCCTGCTCCTCTATTGGATAAACATATTCTAAACTCTGAAGTAAAATATATACCAAAACCTAAAATTACTTCAAATAAAAATAAAAATAATAATAATAATAAAATCTTCCTTAGCACCACTTATTTTCCTGGTGCTGAGAAACTGCGAGATATATTATCAGATTTATTCCCCATCATTTCTAATGATGCATCCACTAAGGATCTCTTAGATTCACCGCCAATTTTATCTTTCCGCAGACCACCTAATATTAGATCAATATTAAACAAAACAAAAAATAATCAAAATTTCTCTATTGGTAATAATACTTTTGGCCTTCAACCTTGCGGTCGTCCACGTTGTAAAACTTGTCCTTTGTTAGATCTAAGTCCTTTTTTTACCAGTCCAAATACTACTAATAGTTACAGGGTTCCCTTTCATTGCAGTTGTATTTCAAAAAATATAGTATATCAACTTCTGTGCAGGACTTGTGATGCCTTTTATATCGGTGAAACAACAACACCACTTAATATTAGACTAAATAATCATAGGGCTAGTGTAGGAAATGAAAGCCAACTCCCAATATCTTTACATGCCAGGGCGCATAATTTATCTTTTGATCAATGTTTTAAAGTTAAAATAATAAAATGCCTGGGTGATAATGCAAAGGAAAGGGACGTCAAATCTTGGGAATTAGCTTATATTTATATTTTAGGCGCTTGCAAAGGTTCCGGTCTCAATAGGCAAAATTAATAAGGTTTATCATATTATCATAATCATCAAATGCTTTTTATTTTAATTTATAATCATTCATTTAAAATAACGTTTTGCACGGTTGGTTATGGTACCTTAACTAAATCGTGTAAAATATTATTAATCCATTTCTTTTTGTTCGATTCCTTGAATTTAAATTTTCAACGAATTGTTCGATTTCAGAAATGTCACATATCTTGACGACGGCTGAGCCGAAATATTGATATACATTTTATAACAATCATTAATATTTAAGAAACACTAATCGCCTATTATTTTCCAGCATTCATTCTCGTCTCGCATTGTTGTGTTGCCGCTACCATTTTAATCAAGTTCCAATACACAGCAGGAAACACCTAGCAAGCGCTGAAGGAAGAGAAGAATAAGGCGTGGAGTCACTCCTGGTCACCACAGACCAGATAAGTGCCCTTTCATTATTTTATCATTTCATTTATTTAGTAATAAACATAATTTCAATTTGAAAAAATATATATATATATATATATATATATATATATATATATATAATATTTGATAGTTTTGTGTATATATTCTTTTTAGAATTGATCAATAAGATGATTATAAAGTAAATAATTATAAAAGCCACTTACATCGTGACGAAGGATTCCCTTGATCGGATTCGGGAATGCTTTAGGTGTTAACGAGAATGATGAATGCCTCTCACTTGCGGAAAGAGGAGTAGGTTTAAGTTGGGCCCATTTTTCAACTAGTAAACGCTCACCCTTCATCCAATTATCTCAAAAATTAAGCTACAATCCTTCTTTATACGTAAACTCACTCAATTTCCTATTATTTCAGGGGAAATAACAAGACAAGACGAGCTACTTGACAGATGGAAGAATTTAAAATTTCGAATTTCGTTTTTTTATTTTCTAAAGGTGCGATATAAAGAAGCTGCGATCAATATTCAGCTGAAAACTTAAAACTAAAAGCGTGACATGCCCTCATATCAATGAAAGGAAGCAGTCAGCTCTTTCCTATTAGTTGGAAAGATTACCTTTAACCTAAATGGATTATTTACAATGAACGAAACATAAAATATGTAAAAATTCAATATTTTGGAATATTTGATAGTTTTGTGTATATATTCTTTTTAGAATTGATCAATAAGATGATTATAAAGTAAATAATTTTAAATTCTTCCATCTGTCAAGTAGCTCGTCTTGTCTTGTTATTTCCCCTGAAATAATAGGAAATTGAGTGAGTTTACGTATAAAGAAGGATTGTAGCTTAATTTTTGAGATAATTGGATGAAGGGTGAGCGTTTACTAGTTGAAAAATGGGCCCAACTTAAACCTACTCCTCTTTCCGCAAGTGAGAGGCATTCATCATTCTCGTTAACACCTAAAGCATTCCCGAATCCGATCAAGGGAATCCTTCGTCACGATGTAAGTGGCTTTTATAATTATTTACTTTATAATCATCTTATTGATCAATTCTAAAAAGAATATATACACAAAACTATCAAATATTCCAAAATATTGAATTTTTACATATTTTATGTTTCGTTCATTGTAAATAATCCATTTAGGTTAAAGGTAATCTTTCCAACTAATAGGAAAGAGCTGACTGCTTCCTTTCATTGATATGAGGGCATGTCACGCTTTTAGTTTTAAGTTTTCAGCTGAATATTGATCGCAGCTTCTTTATATCGCACCTTTAGAAAATAAAAAAACGAAATTCGAAATTTTAAATTCTTCCATCTGTCAAGTAGCTCGTCTTGTCTTGTTATTTCCCCTGAAATAATAGGAAATTGAGTGAGTTTACGTATAAAGAAGGATTGTAGCTTAATTTTTGAGATAATTGGATGAAGGGTGAGCGTTTACTAGTTGAAAAATGGGCCCAACTTAAACCTACTCCTCTTTCCGCAAGTGAGAGGCATTCATCATTCTCGTTAACACCTAAAGCATTCCCGAATCCGATCAAGGGAATCCTTCGTCACGATGTAAGTGGCTTTTATAATTATTTACTTTATAATCATCTTATTGATATATATATATATATATATATATATATATATATATATATATATATATATATATATATATATATATATATATATATATATATATATATATATATATATATATATATATATATATATATATATATATATATATATATATATATATATATATATATATATATATATATATATATATATATATATATATATGTATATATATATATATATATATATATATATATATATATATATATATATATATATATATATATATATATATATATATATATATATATATATATATATATATATATATATATATATATATATATATATATTGTGACACGATTGCTGTTTTCCCCGATAAATTCGCATTGCACTTTAAGTAAACAACAATACACACGCATAAGATGCATGCAGCGCCATCTTGATGCAATTCACAAGCTTTGCAAGCTAGGACGGTCATATACGACGTACGACTATCGTAGTATCTACAAGCGTACATTTGACACCGAATCCATTGTCGGCTAGTCGATTGCCACAAGTAAATCTTGTATTCAGTTATGAAAATGGATTTTAGGAAAAAGAATAATTTTAATTAAGTCGGTAAAAATAAAGAAAGATCAAATTATAAACCAGGATGCTAGGAAAATTAATACAATAATTTATTTGGGTATTATACAATTTTTAATACACAAAATCATGATTAACATTGGTAATTAAATTCCGTACGTAAAAACGCGGACACTTAGCCACATTAAATCAGATCCGCTCAACTAGAAATTAAATCTAGTATTTTATAAAAATACTGTAACAATTATTCAAATTAATAAAATAAATGTAAATTAAGCACCGGAAGCCTAAACGAGTCGAGTAAGAATCCATCATTAGACGGCCATGTTTCCGCCCTTTCTTTTTCGAATTCGCAATTCAGCTGGTGCGGTCGATATTAATTGAGAATCCCGTGGTGCACGTAATCAGATAAATTAACCCGGTGAGTTTTGAAGCGGTTGTTCAATATTTAGATACAGGATGAATCCTTATCCGTTCGGTTGGGAAGGGATGGATTGAAGAGTGAGCCGACTCCCTAGGATTGGGCAAACTGACTCCTCATTTTCCTTCTCTCCCACTTATTGCTCCTGTGTAATTACAGGGATTCTCCTATCGGATTAATCTTCTCCGTTGGACCATTCCTGCCGATCTACCTACCGAATCGCAAGACGGTCGACCGCGACCAACGTAAACATCATCGCACGTACGAGAGTGCCGCCCGTCGCATGTACATCAGCCGCCGTCTCCCGTGGGAAAGCACGGCGTAGAGCGGGAAGAGGAAGAACGGGGATCGGCCAGCCGAAAAGAAACGCGACTCCGTCGAAGATCGTCACATCCTACATTCCCGTGTCCCCACGTGCTACAATCCAATAAGTGTTCTAAAATCCAATACTTTGCAAGCCGACCCTGGATAAGGATCGCACGTCTTTTGCTCTTCTTTCGATGATTCTAGTTTCTACTTTCTTTATATTCTCCTAATGGGGACTAAGATCCCAATAAATCGAATTCTAATAAAAACAAGTGACTTTTACTAAGGGGATTCTAGTTTCTACAGGTTACTATAGATTCTATAGGTCACCAAAGGTATTCCCCAACTATCTATGTCACAATTGGCGCCCAGCATAATTATCTAAGTATTGGATTATACTAAATCGTAAATCTAAATTAAAAAACCATAAAAAATTAAAAATTCAAATTTCTATTAAAATACTACCCTAATACTACTTAAACACCAAAATTATACTACTTAATGCTACATCTAGTTATTACTAATAGCTGCTAAAAAAACTACTAAGCATACTACGCTAAAATACTAAGTAAATTCTACAATAAAACTTCAACAAATTCAAACTTTTTATTAAAATCTTAAAATTAATAGCACGTGGAAGCACTTCCTAATTTTTCCTTTCAGATCTGTCGCAAGCCGGTGGGTAAGTCACTCATTGTTCAAGCTATTTCTTTTCGGTCGGACGAAGTAGGATTTATCATATTCTAATATTTAACAACAGCTAAATCAATATGGCTATCAAATATAAATTATTGCGTAAAGCGGAGCTCGAATTCGAAATATTAATTAGAAACGGTAAACTGGCTGAAAAGGTGGAAGAAAATAGAGTAATTTTGCGGGATCTGTTGGACAAAGAACCGGTTAAATCAATTTTATATAATGAAGAGTCGAAAAATGATATAATAAATTCATTATCGCGGCTTAAATCCGACATAAAATTATTAAAATCGAACACGGAGCAAGTCAATACTGAAATATTCCAGGAAAACTTCAATTCGTTATGCCGTAGATTCAAAATGAGTTTGAATATGCCGAAAGAGCTATCGCTCCTTTGGGAATACATAGAAGACTCGTGGCAGGAGTTGTCAGAACCTAAATCGGGAGTATCGACACCCCTTTGTCATACAGCGCTCACACAAACAGTACCGTCAAGCGATGACGATGAGTCAAAACATATTACAATAAATACAGTAGATACAAAATTAACATCAGCATTAATGGTAGAGAATACAAATAATCCATTGCATAATAATATTGCGACCATTAAAGGGGTCGACATTTCAAAGCTCCGTTTGTCGTACGATGGTAGCAGCTGTGTCTTCGAATTCCTGGAGAGAATCGGTGAGTTAGCATCTAGTAGAATGATCGCAGAGACTTCATTATTGCGGGGGTTGCCGGAACTCTTGAATGGGCCCGCGTTACTGTGGTATCGTCAGGTGCGAGACTCTTTAATCTCATGGGATCAGTTTCAACAGCTGCTGAAACAAAAATTTCAGCCTGAAGATTACCAATTCAGGTTATCTAAACAAATATATGTTAGGACGCAAGGTAAAAACGAAACCGTTGCAGACTACTTCTACTTAATGCACACCTTATTCAATCGTCTGGCTAGGCCCATGTCTGAAGATCAACGACTTGAAATACTGCTGCGTAACGTTCGGCCAGTGTATTCGAATCAGTTCGGGTTGAACGACCTGGATTCCGTCTCAAAGCTGCAAACTTTCTGTGAGCGTTTGGAGAAGAACCATCTCCGTTCAAAGTTCTTTGCAGAAACACCGGCGGATTTCTTGTCGACGGGTTCTAAACACTCCGTGGTCGGGGAGAGAGTCGCAGACAGGCCAAGGGTAGATAGTCGGTTAGATCATCCTGAAAAAAGGGATAACGTTAATAATCGGTCGCGAGTTTACGCGGTAAAGTCGTTTGGCAGGAGGCAAACCTGTTTAAGGTGCGAAACGAATGATCATCAATACTGGCATTGTCCGCGCAAGGAGGAAATATTTTGTTTTAGATGTAAAGCGCCCGGACAAAGAATTCCAACCTGCAGTAACTGCAAGAATAAAGATGCAGTAAATAGCCATAATCAGGATAGGTCAGGAACTCCTACGAATTATCGTAGTGATCAAAACCAAAAAAACTAGACATAGGCACTACTAGCAATCAGGTTCACGGGAGGCAGATTTGGTCACGAAACGTCAATAGCAAGACGTATAAGAGTGACGGATCAATAGATCTTCCTACGGAGCTCCAGAAATCGATAATTCAAATAAATTGCTCTCAAACCGTTAGTAGCGCCGAAAAATTATTATATTTAGAAGTATGTTTTGGAAAAGTTTCATTAAAAGGTTTGTTAGATTCTGGTTCCACTTTAAGTATAATAGGATCGGAAGCCCATATTCAAATAATTAATCAAGGATTCAAAATAGAGCCTTGTAAACCCTTTTTTGTGACGTCTGCAAATGGAGTTAAATCTTTTTGTAGCGGTGCACTAAGACTACCAGTAACAATTAAAGGTGTTACGATAGTGTGTATATTTTACATTATTCCAGCCATAAATATACCATTGATTTTAGGTATAGATGTCTGGGAAAAATTTGGCCTAATTCCTAATGATATGCAATTTTTAAGAACTTGTAATACTTCGGAGATCAATACTTGTCGTTTAATCGAACCTATAATTACCGATTATGAGTATTTAAGTGTAGAACAACGGCTTATTGCCGATAATATCATTCAGCAATATCAGGATATTTCTAGTGAGAAGATTGGGTTAGGAAAGACATCTCTGATTGAACATGTGATAGATACCGGAGACGCGTTGCCAATTAAACAACGATATTACCGGCTTTCACCATCGAAATTGGAAGCATTAAATAACGAAGTGGATAGGATGCTGAGTTTAGGCGTCATTGAGCCAGCAATAAGCCCCTGGAATAATCCTGTGCTAATGGTTCCGAAATCTGATGGATCTTATCGTTTCTGTCTTGACTCGCGAAAATTAAACGCGGTAACAAAAAAATATGCGTACGGTCTGCCATATATCACAGATATATTGGACAGCCTGGGAGATTCCAGGTACCTCAGCTCAATCGACCTTAGTTCTGCATTTTGGCAAATCCCAATTTCACCAGAATCAAGGCCAAAGACAGCGTTCACAGTACCATTCCGGAACTCGTTTCAATTTTCTAAAACCGCGTTCGGGGTTTCCAACGGCAGCGGGATTCTTCAATCCCTCATGGACTCGCTGTTTGGTTCCGGATTTGAGAGACGCGTGTTCGTATATTTAGACGACATTATCATTACAGGAACCTCATTTGACGAACATGCATCGCTGTTAACTCGAGTGCTAGAACGGTTAAAGTACGCTAATCTATCAATAAATTTTGAAAAATGTAAATTCTTTAGGTCAGAACTCAGTTATCTCGGCCATGTCGTTGATCGTTTCGGATTGAGAGTCAATCCAGACAAAGTTGCCGCAATTACTGCGTTTCCGACTCCAAAATCTAAAAAGGAGTTGCGTAGATTTCTCGGAATGGCCAGCTGGTATAGGCGATTCATTGAGGGATTCGCCACAACAGCTGCCCCGTTAAATCAATTGACGTCCACAAAACCTGGTTCACCGAAATTTTCCTGGAATCCCGTAGCTGAAGCCGCTTTTAATAAATTAAAAGCAGCAATATCATCAGCACCGGTCCTGGCGTGTCCTAACTACAACCTGCCGTTCAGAGTATACGCGGACGCCTCGGCTTACGGGACAGGCGCTGTTTTGACGCAGGGCAACGGCGAAGAGGAAAGGCCGGTGGCATTTTCAAGTCGGACCCTAACAGCGGCTGAGAGACATTACTCAGCGGTGGAACGAGAGGCCCTCGCAGTTTTACACGCCGTTGAACAGTGGAGGTGCTATTTAGAAGGCACAGCATTATTTGAAATTCATACAGACAGCGCAGCCTTAAAATGGTTTCTGTCGATCGATTCGCCTACAGGTCGGTTGGCTCGATGGGGGGTTCGTCTCTCTCCGTACAATTTCCGTATAGTCCATCGGAAAGGGAGTGAGCAGAAGGTCCCAGACGCGTTATCTCGAGCTCCACTCGTAGCAAGTGTCAGCGTTTCTGAAACAGAGGATACCTGGTTCAAGAAGCAATACCTAGGTGTGGCAAATAATCCGATCGCTCATCCTAATTGGACGATTAAAAATGGCAAACTTTACCGATATAGTAAAGCAGACGGGGAAGTTGATCCAGAATTTCAGTGGAAGGAGGTCGTCATGTTAGAAGATCAAACCCGGTTGTTTAAAGAGTACCATGATAATCCAACTGCCGGTCATCTCGGGGTCTACAAAACATATAACCGATTGAGGCAACATTACTATTGGCCAGGGTTGTATCAAACGGTCGTCAAATATGTAGCAAATTGCAATACCTGCATGGCCACTAAACATGTAACAACAAGTCCATTGGGCACTATGAACTCACCCAAAAAGTGTAGTCGCCCGTTCGAATATATTGCCTTGGATATTCATGGCCCCATGGTGTCATCAAGCAAAGGAAACCGTTATATTTTGCTAATAACATGTTGTTTTAGCAAGTATACCATTATAATTCCATTGAAAGAGGCATCGTCGAGCAAAATGATTCCTTTAATTAAAGAGAAGGTGTTTTTAATTCACGGTGTCCCCAGGGTAATCCTAACCGATAACGGTAAACCATTTATTTCTAAAGAAATGAAGAAATTTTTTGAGGAGCATAAAATTCCCCAAATATTTAACACCCCATTTTATACCCCTCAAATCAACCCCGTAGAAAGGTACAATCGTACTCTAAGTACCATGCTATGCGCTTACGTGGGTAGATATCATAAATCCTGGGACATACATTTACCTGAGTTCCAGTATGCGTTGAATTCTGCCAAATCCGAGTCTAGTCGTTTCAGTCCGAACTTTTTAGTTTTCGGTCGGGAACTGGTAACATCCGGCGAGGTTTATTCCGCAATGACGGCAGCGGAAACGCAAGCTGTCCTCATGTCACCGGAAGAAGACGATCGAATTGACAGATTGGGTCAGCTGGAAAACATTTTTCAAATGGTTAAGGCCAATTTGCAGAAGCAACATGAGAGGAATAAGCACTCTTACAATAAGGGTCGCCGTACTCCGGTTCTGCAAAAGGGCGATGTTATTTGGAAAAAGACGCGTTTCCTTTCTAATAAAGGGAATAATTTCTCGGCTAAACTCGCCCCAAACTTCGAAGAGTTCCGCGTAAAGGAAAAGTTATCCGACAACGTCTATATATTGGAGACGTTGGCGGGGAAAGAAGTGGCAGGTACACATCATGCCAAAGATTTTAAAATCCCTGGAAATCTAACTCTGGATCCCCAAAAGTCTCCAGGTATTCAGATTCAGGATCCCGATCCATCGCAGTAATCATTTAAAATCAAATAAAAAAATAAAAAAATAATAACCTTAAAATAGACTGTCAACTGTCATCTAATATGTTCATAATTCATTAAAATATTAAATAAAATTGGGTTTACCTTGTCATTCGGTGGTTGTTCAGCGACTTGTATAGTGAGCGTTTTGTTTTGATTATTTTATACGTCATAGTGTTGTTTTCCGAATGTAATCCATGAAGCAATTTCTGTTGTGATGTTATTCATCATATCCACAAACATTATATGGTGGTTGTTATTAGGTTGGTGTAGTTAGACTGGAACATTATCGAATATAAGTCCAGTGCTCACAACAGGTTGCCGCAGTTTCAGTGGAACCAATGCGACAATGCGTTCGTTCTGAAAAGTAAAGTTTTATTTAAGTGGCAGTGCAGCAAAGCGTTCTAGGCAGGAAAGTGAGGCTTCGATGAGGTGTCAACGAAATTGGTGTGACACAGTAGCACACATTATTTAGGGTTTCAGTGTCGAATGAAAGGATCGGTATGCCTATTAGATTGGCTACCGTATTATAGATGGTGATGAGTGCAGAGATTTATGATTGAAAGAATGTAAGAGCTTGTATGAAAGATTAATTACCGAGCTGTTCAACGTTCTTCTTGGGCTAATCCTTAAAAGTAGGTTCCTTGAATCGAATAAGGGCTTATCCTTGAATAGAATAAGGAAGGATTGGATCCCGGGTCGGACGCGTGAGGGGCACATCGTTGACCCAGAGTCATGTGAGTTCACAGGTTAGAATCAGCGCGTGCTTAAAGCTGTCAAACTTGGGAAGCGTGTAGGAATGTTGGATGTTATCTACTTACGTGAATAAGGCGAAAATTCCGCTGCTTCCGTGAATTTTCGGTTCGAGGCGGGGGGATTGTGACACGATTGCTGTTTTCCCCGATAAATTCGCATTGCACTTTAAGTAAACAACAATACACACGCATAAGATGCATGCAGCGCCATCTTGATGCAATTCACAAGCTTTGCAAGCTAGGACGGTCATATACGACGTACGACTATCGTAGTATCTACAAGCGTACATTTGACACCGAATCCATTGTCGGCTAGTCGATTGCCACAAGTAAATCTTGTATTCAGTTATGAAAATGGATTTTAGGAAAAAGAATAATTTTAATTAAGTCGGTAAAAATAAAGAAAGATCAAATTATAAACCAGGATGCTAGGAAAATTAATACAATAATTTATTTGGGTATTATACAATTTTTAATACACAAAATCATGATTAACATTGGTAATTAAATTCCGTACGTAAAAACGCGGACACTTAGCCACATTAAATCAGATCCGCTCAACTAGAAATTAAATCTAGTATTTTATAAAAATACTGTAACAATTATTCAAATTAATAAAATAAATGTAAATTAAGCACCGGAAGCCTAAACGAGTCGAGTAAGAATCCATCATTAGACGGCCATGTTTCCGCCCTTTCTTTTTCGAATTCGCAATTCAGCTGGTGCGGTCGATATTAATTGAGAATCCCGTGGTGCACGTAATCAGATAAATTAACCCGGTGAGTTTTGAAGCGGTTGTTCAATATTTAGATACAGGATGAATCCTTATCCGTTCGGTTGGGAAGGGATGGATTGAAGAGTGAGCCGACTCCCTAGGATTGGGCAAACTGACTCCTCATTTTCCTTCTCTCCCACTTATTGCTCCTGTGTAATTACAGGGATTCTCCTATCGGATTAATCTTCTCCGTTGGACCATTCCTGCCGATCTACCTACCGAATCGCAAGACGGTCGACCGCGACCAACGTAAACATCATCGCACGTACGAGAGTGCCGCCCGTCGCATGTACATCAGCCGCCGTCTCCCGTGGGAAAGCACGGCGTAGAGCGGGAAGAGGAAGAACGGGGATCGGCCAGCCGAAAAGAAACGCGACTCCGTCGAAGATCGTCACATCCTACATTCCCGTGTCCCCACGTGCTACAATCCAATAAGTGTTCTAAAATCCAATACTTTGCAAGCCGACCCTGGATAAGGATCGCACGTCTTTTGCTCTTCTTTCGATGATTCTAGTTTCTACTTTCTTTATATTCTCCTAATGGGGACTAAGATCCCAATAAATCGAATTCTAATAAAAACAAGTGACTTTTACTAAGGGGATTCTAGTTTCTACAGGTTACTATAGATTCTATAGGTCACCAAAGGTATTCCCCAACTATCTATGTCACAATTGGCGCCACAATCCCCAACTATCTATGTCACAATATATATATATATATATATATATATATATATATATATATATATATATATATATACATATATATATATATATATATATATATATATATATATATATATATATATATTTTTTTATTTAAAATAAAATTAGTAAAAGCTACTTAAAAAGTAGAGAAGGAAATCCCAGGTTGTATTGGGAAATGCTTATGTTTGAATGAGATATACTTACGGATGTGCACGACTTTCGACAGGTGCAATGTAAGTTTAAAGGTCCTTTTGCAGTCGACTAACGATCACTATTCATCCATATATCTCATAAATAGGGCTTATCCTTATGCAACACAAAATGCCTTCAAATGAGACGAATTAAGCGAAAAAATTAAAAATTAAACTATTGATCATTTCGGCAAGGCCGTTTTATAAATGAAAGTGACATTACGAAATAATTCAAATTTCGAATGCTACTAACATTTAAAATATGATACAATTGGCTGAGTTTGTTATCAACGAGTCATTAAATCGAATTAAAAATAAATAAAAAAACTCCATATGCTCAATGAAATGAAAGAAGAAACTTAAATCTTTATTTCTGGCAGAGAAGTTTATAAAAAAGATTGTATAATGTTATCAAAATAGGGTAAACCTATATAAAATTGTATAATATTAAAAAATTGTAAAGAAACATTGTAGAAAACAGTATAATATTGTTATATTTCATAAGGTTTGTAAAGAAATCCGTTTATAGGATCATGTTTTTATTTAAAATAAAATTAGTAAAAGCTACTTAAAAAGTAGAGAAGGAAATCCCAGGTTGTATTGGGAAATGCTTATGTTTGAATGAATATTTATGAGATATATGGATGAATAGTGATCGTTAGTCGACTGCAAAAGGACCTTTAAACTTACATTGCACCTGTCGAAAGTCGTGCACATCCGTAAGTATATCTCATTCAAACATAAGCATTTCCCAATACAACCTGGGATTTCCTTCTCTACTTTTTAAGTAGCTTTTACTAATTTTATTTTAAATAAAAACATGATCCTATAAACGGATTTCTTTACAAACCTTATGAAATATAACAATATTATACTGTTTTCTACAATGTTTCTTTACAATTTTTTAATATTATACAATTTTATATAGGTTTACCCTATTTTGATAACATTATACAATCTTTTTTATAAACTTCTCTGCCAGAAATAAAGATTTAAGTTTCTTCTTTCATTTCATTGAGCATATGGAGTTTTTTTATTTATTTTTAATTCGATTTAATGACTCGTTGATAACAAACTCAGCCAATTGTATCATATTTTAAATGTTAGTAGCATTCGAAATTTGAATTATTTCGTAATGTCACTTTCATTTATAAAACGGCCTTGCCGAAATGATCAATAGTTTAATTTTTAATTTTTTCGCTTAATTCGTCTCATTTGAAGGCATTTTGTGTTGCATAAGGATAAGCCCTATTTATGAGATATATGGATGAATAGTGATCGTTAGTCGACTGCAAAAGGACCTTTAAACTTACATTGCACCTGTCGAAAGTCGTGCACATCCGTAAGTATATCTCATTCAAACATAAGCATTTCCCAATACAACCTGGGATTTCCTTCTCTACTTTTTAAGTAGCTTTTACTAATTTTATTTTAAATAAAAACATGATCCTATAAACGGATTTCTTTACAAACCTTATGAAATATATATATATATATATATATATATATATATATATATATATATATATATATATATATATATATATATATATATATGTATATATATATATTATTTAATTTATTTATCCTATTTTTTATAGTTACATAAAAAAAATGCGTTAATTTTTTTAACACATTTTAAAAGAATACATATGAAGAAAATCGCGAAAGGGCATTAACTTGTCAGGATTACATCACCCCACTAGGTATACGCCTGTGTTGGGGTGATGGATACATAGTTCTGTGGTATTATTTGCTGAGCCTGTACGCCTTGCCTGCTGTCCTTCTTCCGTCTTAAAAAAACAATACGTAATATAATTTAGAATAATATAATATAAATAATATAATACAACGTATTACAATATAATATAATATCATATGTTATAACATATAAAATAATGTAGCATATTTATATATAATATAGTATAACATAATAAAATATAACATATTATAATCTGTATATCTGTATACATATCCATAATTTACATCTATATATCCTATAATTTGTGGTTAGAAATAAAATATTTTAATATATCATACTTTCGCATTCATCTCTAGTATAATTTGAGAGCCAATGAGACACCCGTCTCTTGAACTGGTTGTCGGTTATGTTTAAGATCTGTCCTGTGTACGAGTTAAATATATTATAGAGTTTAGGTCCGAGATATGCGTAGTGTCGTTGTCCGTATACAGTCCTCATTTTTGGTTGAATCTGTTTTGTCTTTGTGTCTAGTGTTGTGTTTGTGCTCTGGTTTGTCTTTATCCGTGTTCCTCATGAGGTCCCTCCGATAGCGCACCAGAACAGCGCGTATGTATAGTTGGCGTACGTCAAGTACTTTAAAGTCTGTATATAGGTCGTCTGACGGGGAGCGATATGGCTTCTTGTTAATGACTCTGAGCAAAGCCTTTTGCGCTTTGACCAGTGATTGAAAGTGGCGCATCTATTGAAAGTGGCCAATGTTCCCAAAATGACCAATTTCGATTTTTTCGATTTTCAGTTGTTTCTTATAATTTTTCCTAAATATTTTTTCTTGTAAACCACTCCTGAGTCAAGGCAAACAAAACAAAAAATAATTGAAACCGGTCGAGTCATTTTCTAGATCTTGCGGGACTAACGCACGGCGATTCATTTTTATATATAAGAAGATTATAAATATTTATAGATATTTATAAATATTTGCAGTAGCTACTGATATGTTACATGAAAAGTATATATCTTTGTTAGAAAAAGCATAGCGGACGTATCCCTCTTTTTAGAGCAAGCCCGTTTTGCACTATTGACATATTCAAGTTGCTGCGAGGCACTAGTGCATTTAACATGGCTCACGTCGTACGTGTTCACCTCGATAGCGGTTTATATACATGTACCTAAGAGTATGATAGGTAGGTTGAGAAAGGCCATTGTACTTTGAGCTATCTCGTGGGCGTCTGGAAGCAACAGATGGATCAGCATAGTTACGATGGGAACACTGAAATATGGCATAGCAGTAAAATACTTTCCTGGTTAGATATGTATATATGGATGTGCGCAACTTCAACTGTACCATGTAGTTTAATGATAGTCCCGCTGAGCGATCACCCTTTACCCATCCATCTAAAAATTAGGCGTATCATTTGGCAAAATGCAATATCTTTAATAGAGCCGAATTAAAGCGAAAAATAATATTATAAATAAATCAGATTGAATTTGTATAACTTCTATGCCCTCAAATTTCTGTTGCTGACAATTTCTCGAAATAATTATCCATGCTGTAATGCACCTTCAATTAAATTAATTATATATAAAAGGCCAATTCCGATAAGAAAGTAAAACTTTCAGGCGACGATCAGTTAAATAAGTTGCAAACATTTACAGATAGTCAAAGAGGATCCAGACTTGAGGAAGTTTTGTAATTAAAAGATTCGTATCTTGGCGATTAGAAGGTTAGCAGTGACATCGGAGACGGCTCAATGTGTTGTAAAATTATCTATTAGGATTTACATCATTGGGAAGGTAGCACTCGAAACTTCCCTTTTTTAACTTCAGATATTTCTAAGAAAAACTCTCTCTCTCTCTCTCTCCCTCCCTCTCCCTCTCTCCCTCTTTCCCTCTCTCTACCTCTCTCCCTCTCACACTCTTTCCCTCTCTCCCTGTCTCCCTCTCGCCGTCTGTCCCTCTCTCCCTCTCACCTTCTCGCCCTCTAGCCCTCTCGCCCTCTCGCCCTCTCGCCCTATTAGTGCTCCTTAAACGTAACCTGAGAATCAAAGAGAACTCTTAGATCCTCCTCCTTCACCTTCGCAAATCTACTAAGCACATTACCAGCGATGGAGTAATCATACATCAGAGATGCGGCTAATCTAGTGTATGTCATCACTGAACATTTAGAGACATTGATAGAGAGATTTTTATTCTGGCTCCAAGACCAAACGGCGTCAATATCGCGCTGGAAAAGCTCGCAGGCCACAGCAGTTACAGTGGACATGTACAAATAGAGCTGTCAACTACAACGGGCGAACCCGTCACCTCAAAAAGTTTTAATGGAATTTATCGTTCTGTCTCCTGTGTGATGAGCGCAGAAGACTTAGGACAAAACAGTGTACCGTCAAGCTCCACCACCTGGCCGTCAGAGGCCAACGCGAGGCACCGGTAAAGGTACCCAGCGGGCAGCCTTGCCCCCTGACTACCAGTTTGGAAGGATATCTCCGACAGGATTTAATGTTCAGGATACTTCCTACCTCCTGACTGGTTACAGGATCGAGGTCGCTTGCGCAGTCCTCTTCCTAACGTAGCGGTGAAACGGTGTCAAACGAATCTATTGCGGACCACGGCATCCTTTGTCCAGCTCTTCACCCGGAATCTGGTAGCCGATGGTCGTTTCAAGAGCAGTCGCCGTAAGGTCAACAACTACCCCAGCTCTATAGGAAATTCTAAGCAGTACCTGTTCAGAAAAGGATGGCAAATACTGCATTATTTGGTGCCATTAATATTTAATTAATTCGAAAAACTATCTAAGGAAAAAAAATGGCAGATCCGTGGCTAGGCGAGAAGTTGGAGTTCACCGACTTACTACGAGAGGTAGGAGTAAATCCAGAGCATTAATTTTACTTAGGCGGTAACTAGCGCCCCTACGTGACTACGATAAACATAAAAGGGATGTACGTAAGCCTGTGAAAGGTTAGACTCAGACAGAATCAGTGGACGTCGCGACTACGGTGTCACACACGTGTATACTTAGGAAAGTAACCGATGGAAACAATAATAGAAAACTAGGTTTTAAACTTTTAAGAAACACATTCCCACTAAATCTAATATAGGTGTTATATTTTGCCCACCTCACAAAGGAGTTATCCAACAAAGTTGAGCGTTTCCAAAATGTCTGCATTCGTTATATCCATGGCCTCACTGGCCGTCGATCAGAAAAGGAAGAAAAGAGACATGAGAGTTCTTTGTATGTATGCTTTTCAAGATCTTGGATGGCGTCTTTCCCAATTATCTTACTGGCAGATTTAATGAACTATAGGCTCATGGACGCCCGCTGAGATCAAAAAATAACCTGCTACTCTCTATCCCTTTTATTAGCTATTCGTAATGTAATGAAAAAAAGATTAGCGAATAAAAATTAGACTGTGCTTTCTATATTTACAAAATTTAAAGCGGATTGGCTTACGGGACAGTCATTTTTCAAACACATTATCCAAATTAAAAATTCTTCCGCCAATTAGTTTTATTCGTCATATGGTCGTATTATACGCCCATTATATGTTAAAGCTCTCAATTTCGGACGCCTAAAGTTCCTTAGCAAAGAGATGCCATACGCTGGCGTTTTGAAAAGAACGTGTAAGTTTCATCTTACTACTAGTATAGCAGTACATTTTAAGTTGGGAAAACGACTAACCTTTTAGTAAAACATATATCCCAGTGGAATAAAACCCTAATTGCCTCGTACCTATTATTATATGCTATGTTCTATTAATAATTTAAATGAGAGTTATAAGAATACTTATAAAGAAGTACCTGCATTTAAAATACTTATAAAGAAGTACCTGCTTGAAAGGGGTCCATTGTATGCTAAGTCTCAATTGCTCTCGCTCTATATTTTATGCAAGGGTTCTGTCTTTAGACCTTTCGGCAATAAATAAAACCACTTAGTCAGCCCAGTATACAGCCTAATAATAAAATATGAAGAGTATCCGCATTTGCTTCGTGGAGGTAAAGCGTATCGGAAGCGCAACGAGATGGTTGCCGCGTCTGTAGCTATCGCCGAGCTCCTCAATCATCCGCCGCCAACGGTAGCCGATAACCCACTTCCGTGCTCGCAAGCATCGGTTGAGCGGTTACCATGGTTACTGTTTGAACGACGCTGCCGTTTCCCGTCTACTGGGACAACGGACAATATCCTCTGCAACCTCATTTCCATACTCATCAAAACAGGTGAATTGTGGCGCTCATACCGCAGCGCGAGATCGCCTGTTTATCGCCTGTATGATTACTTCATCGCTGGGTGTATGTTTCCTATTGTGGCTAAAGCCAAGGACTTTGTACATTCCTTAAATTCTCAATTAAACTCCAAGGAACGTATTAGTCAACTATCTGTAACTTCTTTTACGCTTCTAGGGTTTGCGATAAAGCATTTTTTATTTATTTATAATAAAATAACCCACCTGGTAGGAATTCCTGCTCTCGGCATTTACAAATTACAAATTATTTATTGATTTCAAATTGTGTGTAGATTCAATATACAAAGGTCTAAACCTAACTAGGCTGCCGCCTGTTCCAAGGTAGACAATTTATTTTAATTATCCTAAGAAATCTATAATATTATATTTATATAAATTAACAAAATCATACATAATGTAACAGAAATATCTTAATTACCTAATTAAAAATTCTTAAGAAAATGTCTTGAAAATTATCAATAACCTATTATTTTATTTTAAAACATGATAAAAATTTATATATATTTATATATGTAATAATAAGTATTAATTTGTATTAATAATGTACAAAATAAATTCACAAAAATAAAAATAAAATTATATTTAGAAATCATCAATTTATATTACTACATATACTATTATGTTTTTATTATAATTGATTTTACGTTTTTACTTTCCTTGCAAGGAAAAAGTATTGTGAACGCACTTTTGTCTGTATATCTGTGTGTATTCCTCCACGATAGCGCCAAAACGCTCTATCCGATTCTGCTGGAATTTGGCATGCACGCATCATTTGGTCAAGACAAGAGTTAAAAATATTGTGATTCCAATCGGTAAACTAGGGGACGCGCTAGTCATATCTCAATCTCGAAATATTGGATTTAGAGCTTGAAAATCGTAGATGCATCGTAGAAAAGAGAGAGGGGTGGGGGGGTTAGGGAGATTGAGAAGGGGGAGGGGTAAGGGGTTCCGTGCGCGAGGGGTTGTCTGCTTGCCGGAAAAGTCACACAACCTATTTGTATCTTATAGGGTATACTTTTTCATTTATTATTTCTCAAAAATATACATTATTTATTTAATCGCAACGATTCTGCGTCACCCCTAACTAGACAGCGCCTGTTCCAAGGAAGACAAAAAAAATGGTATTATAGCAATTTTAAATGCAATATATGTTTTATAATCTATTGGTTGCCTGAGCTAAGATCGAAATAGTTACGAAGTTGATATAGTAGAATTAAAAACAAGCAAAATAAACTTGGAGGTAAAACTTGGAGGAGATAAAGGACTTGGAGGAAAATAAACTTGGAGAAGGTAAAGTTTGGAGGAAAATAAACTTGGAGGAAAATAAACTTGGAGGAGGTAAAGTTTGTGACGTTGTAGGAAATAATCTCTGGATCTACCGAACGAATTTTGAAAATTCTTTTACGAATAGAAAGCCACGTTATTTGTGAGTGTCATAGGCTATATATTAATCTGAAATATGAAAAGACTTTTTCGTGGTACTTAGTTGGATTTGCAAAGTAAGTCGGAGAAAAAACTGTCGAATGAAAACGTTTCTTACGAACGCTGCTTTAAGGATGAGAGATATATGATTGAGTTCTAGAGAAAGGTTGTAGAGCTTGTTAATGCCTACAAAAAAGTCAGAATACTTTTATATTTAAGTCACAAAAATTAGTATTTTATATTTTAAAAAAATATTTATTGGTCATATTATCAACAATTATGAATTATTATCAAAATAACTAAATTTATCGTCTCAAGTGTTTAAAACAAAAGACTTTTCCCTTTTACTGCATGAATAGTTAAAGACATAATACGCTCAAAAATAAGACACTCACAAGAAGACACTCAAAAATAACGGTATTATAGTCAAATTGGCATGCAAATACATACATACATACATATGTAGTAAAAATATAACCCTTCTTTTGGCAGTCAGTAAATAAATCATAGCACTCAGTACTAACCGAACCACACTCATAATTTCATAACAGGTAAAAAGTTTTACCGCCCAACGAAGTGGGCACGGGTCAGCTAGTGTTTATATAAATGCGTTCCTATTTTTGAAATGTCATGAGGATTCACTCAATTTCCGTTCTTTCTTTACTAATTAACCACTGACTTAGGTATTTTTAACCGACTTCAAAAAAAGAAGGTGGTTATCAATTCGGTTGTATACTTTTTTATTTTTGTTTCCTCAGAACTCCATTATTTATGAACCGATTTGGAAAATTTCTGGTTTTTATATTTTTTAATTTGAAAGGATATATTTCCATATTTGTCCCACTTTTAATCAAAATCCTGTTCTGATCCGGATCCATGACGAATTGAGGGAACTCCTCAATTAACCACTGACTTAGGCATTTTTAACCGACTTTAAAAAAAGAAGGAGGTTATCAATTCGGTTGTAATTTTCTTTTCTTTTCATTTTTTTATTTTTGTTTCCTCAGAACTCCATTATTTATGAACCGATTTGGAAAATTTCTCGTTTTTATATTTTTTAATTTGAAATGATATATTTCCATATTTGTCCCACTTTTAATCAAAATCCTGTTCTGATCCGGATCCATGACGAATTGAGGGAACTCCTCAATTAACCACTGACTTAGGCATTTTTAACCGACTTTAAAAAAAGAAGGAGGTTATCAATTCAGTTGTAATTTTCTTTTCTTTTCATTTTTTTATTTTTGTTTCCTCAGAACTCCATTATTTATGAACCGATTTGGAAAATTTCTTGTTTTTATATTTTTTAATTTGAAATGATATATTTCCATATTTGTCCCACTTTTAATCAAAATCCTGTTCTGATCCGGATCCATGACGAATTGAGGGAACTCCTCAATTAACCACTGACTTAGGCATTTTTAACCGACTTTAAAAAAAGAAGGAGGTTATCAATTCGGTTGTAATTTTCTTTTCTTTTCATTTTTTTATTTTTGTTTCCTCAGAACTCCATTATTTATGAACCGATTTGGAAAATTTCTCGTTTTTATATTTTTTAATTTGAAATGATATATTTCCATATTTGTCCCACTTTTAATCAAAATCCTGTTCTGATCCGGATCCATGACGAATTGAGGGAACTCCTCAATTAACCACTGACTTAGGCATTTTTAACCGACTTTAAAAAAAGAAGGAGGTTATCAATTCAGTTGTAATTTTCTTTTCTTTTCATTTTTTTATTTTTGTTTCCTCAGAACTCCATTATTTATGAACCGATTTGGAAAATTTCTTGTTTTTATATTTTTTAATTTGAAATGATATATTTCCATATTTGTCCCACTTTTAATCAAAATCCTGTTCTGATCCGAATCCATGACGAATTGAGGGAACTCCTCAATTAACCACTGACTTAGGCATTTTTAACCGACTTTAAAAAAAGAAGGAGGTTATCAATTCGGTTGTAATTTTCTTTTCTTTTCATTTTTTTATTTTTGTTTTCTCAGAACTCCATTATTTATGAACCGATTTGGAAAATTTCTTGTTTTTATATTTTTTAATTTGAAATGATATATTTCCATATTTGTCCCACTTTTAATCAAAATCCTGTTCTGATCCGGATCCATGACGAATTGAGGGAACTCCTCAATTAACCACTGACTTAGGCATTTTTAACCGACTTTAAAAAAAGAAGGAGGTTATCAATTCGGTTGTAATTTTCTTTTCTTTTCATTTTTTTATTTTTGTTTCCTCAGAACTCCATTATTTATGAACCGATTTGGAAAATTTCTTGTTTTTATATTTTTTAATTTGAAATGATGTATTTCCATATTTGTCCCACTTTTAATCAAAATCCTGTTCTGATCCGGATCCATGACGAATTGAGGGAACTCCTCAATTAACCACTGACTTAGGCATTTTTAACCGACTTTAAAAAAGAAGGAGGTTATCAATTCGGTTGTAATTTTCTTTTCTTTTCATTTTTTTATTTTTGTTTCCTCAGAACTCCATTATTTATGAACCGATTTGGAAAATTTCTTGTTTTTATATTTTTTAATTTGAAATGATATATTTCCATATTTGTCCCACTTTTAATCAAAATCCTGTTCTGATCCGGATCCATGACGAATTGAGGGAACTCCTCAATTAACCACTGACTTAGGCATTTTTAACCGACTTTAAAAAAAGAAGGAGGTTATCAATTCGGTTGTAATTTTCTTTTCTTTTCATTTTTTTATTTTTGTTTCCTCAGAACTCCATTATTTATGAACCGATTTGGAAAATTTCTTGTTTTTATATTTTTTAATTTGAAATGATATATTTCCATATTTGTCCCACTTTTAATCAAAATCCTGTTCTGATCCGGATCCATGACGAATTGAGGGAACTCCTCAATTAACCACTGACTTAGGCATTTTTAACCGACTTCAAAAAAAGAAGAAAGTTATCAATTCGGTTGTAATTTTTTTTTGTTTTCTCAGAACTCCATTATTTATGAACCGATTTGGAAAATTTCTTGTTTTTTATATTTTTTAATTTGAAAGGATATATTTCCAGATTTGTCCCATTTTTCATCAAAATCCTGTTCTGATCCGGGATCCATGACGAATTGAGGGAACTCCTCAAATATTATCATATGACGTAGAACATTTACATGTTGGTTAAGTTCCGATGACAAAGAATTTGGTATGGTAAGCCTGACCTCATTCAACCCAGGGTGGGCTCCTGATGAGGGGACTCCTCAACGGTCACAGCACAGACACGTTTTTTTTATATGCATTCAGTTGTGATAGCCCGTTCTAAGTTTCACCATGACATGGCAGCTCTTGACAGTAAATTAAACTGGGCGAGTCATATCGATGCCAAAATAAAGAGGGCCTGCCTAACTTTTTGGCAGTGTCGGAGACTAGTGGGAAAAAAATGGGGTCTCAACAAAAAATCACACTCTGGCTGTACATATCCAGTCATCAGGCCCTCTCTGACTTATGGATCAGTTGTATGGTGGCCCAGAACACAACTAACCACAGTGAAAGCGAGAATCCAGAGCCTGCAACGCTTAGCGTGTGTAGCAGCCACTGGATGTATGAGAACCACACCATCGGCCGCACTAGAGTACCTGCTAGACATGAGACCTCTGGATCTTGTCATCCAAGAGGAGGCTAAGGCAGCCGCTCTAAGACTAAGAGCAAATGGACTGTGGAAACAAAACACAGAAACACCACACTCAAAAATTCTGAAACGGGTTCTAGAAGAAATACCTCTTCTGGACGCATCCATGGACAGAATAATATGCCATCATGTCTTTGATCGTAGATACAATATCCAACTCATTGCAGAACCATCAGATCACTCTGGTACAAATGAAGTAAGGATATACACAGATGGCTCCAAAACCACTCAAGGTACCAGAGCCGGCGTCTTCTCAAATGATCTAAACATCAAAATATCAACTACCCTAGGCAACTTAAATACGATCTTCCAAGCAAAATGCATTGGCATCACCAGAGCAGCACAGGCAGTTGCAGCCAAAGATGTCGGAGACCTAAGCTTGAAATTTGTCTCCGACAGTGCCTCCGTGCTATAAGCGCTAGCAAAAAATACTATAACCTCTGTCCTTGTACTGGAATGCCACAATGCGCTTCAATCCATTGCAAGGTCAAATAGAGTGACCCTGCAATGGATTAAGGGGCACAACGACTCACTGGGCAACGATGCGGCAGACCACCTGGCCAAAAGGGGATCAAAGGAAATAGTATATGGACTCCGGTCCTCTTGATGCCCATACCCCAGGCCCAAATAAAAACATGGCTACGCAGAAACACCGACGAAACCCACCTTTAAGAAGAGAAAAAAAACGCAGGATGCAGGCAAACAAAGAACGCGGTTCCGGAAGCACCTAAAAAAACTTACCCGCAACCTCGATCCGTAAAGTCATAGGTACTATGACAGGCCACTGTCCCCTAAACAAACACCTGTTTACCATAGGTGTGACAGACAGCCCTCTATGCAGAGGATGCATGGAGGAAGAAGAAACGCCACAGCATGTGCTCATGGAATGCAGGAACGTGGCAGAGCAACGGGCAAGAATACTACAATCTCCAGCATCTGTCCCGGAGGCCTGTAGCAACCTAAACAGGCTGCTAACCTTCTGGGACGGCCTGGGTTGGCTGGAGTAACATAGATAGAAACATGAGCCACGCACAACGGCCCAATCAAGAGGCCAAGTGCGGGAAATAGCCCCGGAAAACTAACTAACTAACTAACTATGACATGGCAGCTGCACCCCGTGGATGGCTCCCGACGAGGGAACTCCTCAACGGTCAACAGCAAAGATACGAAATTTTGTATACGCATTCAATTATGATAGCCTGTTCTAACTTTCACCATGATATGGCTGCTGCACATATTAGAAAAAAAAGAGTCGTTTTTTTATAAAATTTTATTAATTATCAAGGACCACCTGGAGCAGTCCTGAAATATTGAAGGGTTTTTCTAAAATATTCATTAATCTCGGAGAATGGTAGTGATAATGAAATTATCCAAGTGATGTAGGTCTCCTGAGCATTATATATTGGGATGCCTGCACTGATCAGGGAAAAATATCTCTACTTGTGGGCGATTGAAACTAAAAGCAGTTTTAGATAATACAGTTGCCTAATATCTAGTATGTTTGCTTCGAAAAACAACTCATTAGAAGACTAGTATAATACATTTGTCTAAAGATGTGACACTTTTTTAAAATTTCCAAACAATGAGGAATTAAATTATTAATAAAAAATACATAATTATTTTTAAATAATTTAACCTTCTATAATACCTAATTACCTGTATAAATAAAAATACAGGTATTCAAAATATTTAAAAATATTCAGTTATACAAAAGCTAAATTCTGTACCTCAGAGGACCATTGTGTTAAGTACATTTTTTCGTATGTCAGTTTATTTTATTGATGTCCCAAATGGTAGATTCTACACAGCGGCATATTACAGAATATCGCTAGTATTATAAATTCATTGTTAGCCAATTGGAATATATGTCATTACACTCTGTAGGTCCAAGGTAAACGGATTTATGCCCCACATATAACGTGGTGTTAAACATTTGCAATATGTGACTTAACACAGGTTACCTCCGAGGTACAGAATTATAATTATAACAAATATAAAATTTCTATTCGATTGTTAGAAGTTGCATGGAAACTTATGCAACTATTCAGAAACCGCATGAAGATTACTATAACCCTATGCTGCAGGTGTTTTTTAAGATTTTAACTCAATTCTTTACAAATATTATACATTTTTATATCTGATTGCATTTATCACAGGAATAGTTGGCTATAATTCTTTCTGACACAGAAGAAAAATTCTGACCATATCATATATATTTCATCTAATTTGGAGTAAAACTGGTATATGTAGCTTGCAAAGATGATCTTTTTGTGCCTAATAATTATCTCCTTGCTCGATCGCATCACACTTTCGCGGAAACATTATCACGAACTATCTTTGCAAGGTGGAACTTTTAGGGACGTTCCTTACGGAGCTTTAACTACCTTAATTCGCAAGATACTAGCTTTAAAATCTTGAAATATTGAACTAATAACTTAAAATTCATTCTCTTATAAAAGTAATAGGAATATCCACAAAAAAACGCTGCCTTTAAGAAATACCTACTGCATCATATTGGAAAAAAGCCATTTTAATATGACGAAAATTATGCAAAAATACTACAAATATAATACATTTCTGGCACAATACTATCGGAGAGGGACGGTCGGCGAAGAGGCAGGGTAGGGGGGAGGGAGAGAAGTTTGGCGCGAGGTGGGGGGGGCGGTAGACGTTGTCTGCTTTTCGGGAAACACTTGGGGTGACACAACCCATTTTTTTATTCCTATCTGATATAGTTTTTTTTAAATTACTAATCAATACATAGCCGCGCTGCGCATGTGCTACTTTGCATACGTTCATTCACTGCTAACGTACGGCGCGGAGTTATGGGGGCGAGCAGCCGACCGGCAGAGGGCTTTCGTTATGCAAAAGCGTGCAGTCCGCACAATAGCGCGTGTGGCGCTTGATACGCCAGCTAGGCCTCTGTTTAGAGATCTCTGCATCATGTCGCTGCCGTTCATTTATATAATGGAAATAGTGCTGTTCGTTCGTAGAAATCTAGCTGATTTTGAAGTGAATGGTATGCATCATCGGTATCCAACAAGATCCCGTAGCATGCTACGTTCGGTAAGTCATGCATTATCCAAGTCGGAGAGGCTAGCCTATATCGCCGGCCCAGCGGTTTACAATAAACTCAGCGAGCACATTAGGCAGGCGCAATCTCTGAGACGCCTGAAGAGATACCTTACAGATAAGGCGTTTTACTCACTGGAGGAATATTACTCGAGTGAAGTCTAAAATGCTTTGGTTGCAAAAATATTTAATAATATCTTTGCATTTTGTCTTGTATTTCTTCTTTTTACATTATTATTGTGTTTTTTCCTTCGTTTTGTTTTGTTTATTTTATCTTTTTTTTAACGATAAAAAAAAATGTTTGTTTGTTGATATGTATGAATCTTTGCTAATCTGTATCTGACTTGTATACCAGTATACTAATAAAATGAATATGAATAAATATGAATATGAATATATGTTTCTATAAAATTGATTAGTAATGATATGAACAAGTAAATAAATACAAAGGTAGCTAAAAACAGCATGCAAATCGTTTTTAAATAATTAAAATCTTATATGAAAACCTATCATCAAATAGTAGCAAAATGACCTATCTTCTCTAATATTCCAACGTTCTTATAGGAAATGCACGATGAGTATAGAGTTTAATTATATGCGGGTCTTGTAGCAAACACAGGGTGACCACAATCGCACTAAGGGACACGTTTCAAATCCCTTTTATAAAGCCCCTGTACATATCTTATGCAAATAACCTTCCAGGCATCCCATCTCACCTTTCTCCATGTAAACCTCATGATCTTTAATTTATCCTTGTGAGGGTTGGTTAGGCTGCTCTCTCAATTAAGCTGCCGCCAGTTTGAAGTTCATATATGGGGATTTAATCAAAATTAAATCGCGTTCGCGAAGGAAGACAGCGAGACAGCTTTGGTTTTACTTTCCTGGCAGAGGGAAAGTATTGTGAACGTGCAATTTTTTTTCTGAGATGAAATCGGATATACAGGATGAGGTTTTAATTAGTGAAACCTTGAAGTTGGTGAATCAGTACGAGCAAATAAGCAACTTTTGATGACAAATTGTTAAAACAAATGATATAATAAAATTATTTTAAATTACATTTTATTCCAAATTTGAGAATTGATCAACTCCATTAGCTAGATCATTTGATCTAGCTAATGGATCGAAGTCGTTGAACTCAGCGGCATTGAATGGCGTTCAATAACACAAAAGTCGCGAAGCAAGGCAAAAGATGGCTCTGCATTGTTATTACTGGTCGATGTATTTTGAATATTTGAGATATTTACCACCACTTAATGAACCATCTATAAAATGGAATAGACATTACAAGTAAAACGGCCTAAAATGTACCTAATAACTATTAGGTTCATTTTAGGCCGTTTCATTTGTAATGTCTATTCCGTTTTAAAAATCATTCATTAAGTGGTGGTAAATGTCTCAAATATTCAAAATACATCGATCATAAATAACAATGCAACGCCATCTGTTGCCTTGCTTCGCCACTATTGTGTTATTGAACATCATTCAATGCCGCTGAGTTCAGCGACCTCGATCCATTAGCTAGATCATTGTGCTTTATCGATCTATTAGCTAGATCATTAGCTAGATCGCAATCTGTTTTTATTTTATTGATTTATTTTAAATTAATGCTTTTTTAAGTAAGAAAGCATTAATTTAAAATAAATCAATATATTCAAAAGAAATTGCCACCAAACAGTTCAAATTATTACTTTCAATGAGACTACATATTACAATAGTCGCGTGAATAACTGATATATGGCAATAGTAAAATAGAATTAAAAACATGTTTTTCAACTATTAGGTACGTTTTAGGCACTGTTTTATTTGTAATATATTCTGTTTTAAAAAGGGACAAAAATGGTCATAAATGTCTCAAATATTTCAAATATATTTGTTTAGAAATAACAGCGTAGCGCCATCTGTGTCCTAGCTTCACGACTATTGTGTTATTAAACGCCATATACAATGCCGCCGAGTTCAACGACCTCGATCCATTAGCTAGATCATTGTGCTTTCGATCCATTAGCTAGATCATTAGCTAGATCATAGTGGCAATCTTTTTTTATTTTATTGATTTATTTTAAATTAATTCTTTTTTAACTAAGAAAGTATTATTTTTAAAATAAATCAATAAAATAAAAACAGATTGCCTAGCAGTTCAAATTATTACTTTCAATGAGCCTACATATTACAATAGTCGCGTGAATAACCGATATATGGCAATAGTAAAATAGAATAAAAAAACTGTTTTTCAACTATTAGGTATATTTTAGGCACTGTTTTATATGTAATATATAGTCTGTTTTTAAAAAGGTTCAAAAAGTGGTGGTAAATGTCTGAAACATTTCAAATATATCTGTTTAGAAATAACAGCGCAGCGCCACCTGTGGCCTAGCTTCGGGACTATTGTGTTATTAAACGCCATTCAATGCCGCCGAGTTCAACGACCTCGATCCATTAGAAATCATCTGCTAATGCTGCTCGATGAAATGCACCGTTACTTCACGGAATATAAGTACTTAGACCGACTCGAATCATACCCTTAGCATAGTAAAATAACATCAGTAGGACATCTCGAGCCCGTTTTCGAAATAAGTACCTACGCTTCACCGAACCACCAGGGTTGCACAACAAATATACAATTGACAAGTTGTGATCCCATTAAAGCAGAAATACAATTCTTTATAATTATTATAATGTACGTTTATGTATTTTTGGTTTATAGATTAAGAGTCGGTTCCCAATATTGTACTGTAACAGAATATATGAGTTATTGCTGACTTTGTGTGACAGCATTCACCACTTGTTGCATGTGTTCAAAATACCTACATTTTAGTAATTTAAAGTAGGTTCTTAACAAAAACGCATCTACCTACCTACCTACGCAAATGAACAATAAACGTTACCTCGTAAATGTAATTTCGTAACGTAAATGTAAAAAAATGTAAATGTAAATGTAATTTCTGATAGGCTGCATTACAACCTATACAGAAAACATTCCACTTTTGTATACTGAGCTGTCGCGCGACAGCCCTGACTGGCTAGCACCGAATCGCCCGAGAATCTATGTAGTGTTAGCGTATGGACAAAGGGCGCTTGTATGAGTACGAAATCGGTGCGTACTATGGAGATGTTATATACTGTTCTTATTCTACTATGCCCTTAGGCAGATTCGCTTTTTACTTTTCCAGCCGCGTATTTTCATTTACGTGTTCAATAAAAGGTCGGTCAAATTCAACCTCAAACCAAACTCAACCTGTATATTCCATCAAAAAAAATATTTATTTTATAATTGCTTTTAATCCGAAACGACATAATATAATTTAAAAGTCGTGTTGAGGAAAAGTGGCATATACTGCAATTTTCTCCGATATTTGGCTGCCTTCCCACATTCTCATGATTTGTAAAGGGATATATTATGGTTGGTTGGGGCACCCACTCGGAACCCGCATATGCTAATGTACACTATAACGATTTCGCATCCTACCCGTCGCTCTGAGTTAGGCAAGAGAAAGAGTGAGCGAAGGAAACCCTTCACTCGACCTTACTTTTATTTACTTTCCTCCAGTCGTCGAGTCGGTAATAAGAAACACGCTTTCCGCAATTTACTGACCCCTTCGGCCTCCTCCATTCACTATTCGCCGTTCGCCATTCTGGCGAAATGGCCCCGCCCAAATGGACGACGGAAAGGAAATCATGACCGTGAAACGTCATGGCGAAAACTAAGTATTTCTACCCGCGCTCAATGAGACAGTTTTATTACAAAAGCAAAATTAGGTACTAATCTATGTAATTGCCTTTTACTTCACCGACCTACCAACCAACGAGGAGGTAAAATATTGTTTTACCCACCTTTTTTGTCATTTCAATGGCTTCTCGGATCATGTGAGAGAAATAGAATAGTTCTTTAATCCTCCAAACGCGGGAGACGCTTACTAAGCGTTCAGCTCTTTCCATACGATTCTGTACGCTATTATAGCGTTGCATATAATTTCTGCATTTTCGCTATTTGTCCGTTGAATCTTTTTCTGTTGCTCTGTAACATCGAGAGTTGCATTTTTCACGTTCTCGAGTCGCAGAGCTAACGGGAATGGACAAGTTACGACCTGAATCGTAGAATATAGACCAAATCGCCCGCGGTTGGAGGGTTAATAAGCGCAATGGTATTTTAAAACAGCACTCTTTGGTTCGTTGTACTGTTCAAGTTGTGTCACAGAGCACCAAATTTTCTCGGCGAAACTTTTTAACTAAAAGGCATCAACGTCCCATCAGACGAGTTTCTATAAGTACTTTTGATTAATCAACGCAAGCCAACCAATACTCACACTTATACATATAAGTATGGTATGAATCAATACGGTTCCTAATAGTTTTGTGCAGTTTGGGTGGTGTGGCCAAACTCTTTCTGTCATCTGGCCTGCCAACTCCCGGTTCAACTCCTATCTGGTAGTCCCAACTCGTACCGTTACGGCTGTAATCCAGCAGTTTGCGGCGGTTGGAATCAGAATATCGCGGATACGTATGTTTCATTATGACAGCAGAGGGTAGTTAACCGACTGACGTCTTCAACCCTTGAATCGATTAGTCAGCCACCTGATCCTGAGTGACCATGGCGGGCAAAGGGCGTCACGGTCCGCAAAGTATTCAATCTGAATAACCGCTTATATCAGGTATAGAGGCCGCGCAAGCGACTTCGGACCTGTGATCCGACCGGACGGCTGTGAAATCCAGCCAAATCTGGTAGTAAAGGCGTGAGGATGGCTCGCTGGATTCACTTTCCAGTGCCTCGCGTTAAGGCATCGGCTTCTTACGAGCATGTTGGCGGAGCTAGACTGTTGACTGAGTTGCTCCTAAATCTCTATATAATGACCCACGACTGAAAGAACGATCTATATATCGTTATAGCAGCCTGAGGTGTCCGGTTCGCCCGTTGCAGACAACAGATCCAAAGTTGCACTTCTACACACCCGGGATTTGCAGTTGCATTACATATTTAACAGGTTTCGGAGACCGAGATATACTTTGGGTTAATTTGTCACTTCATGCGGTAAAATCCGCTATTGTCTTATTCATAATGTTAAACGAACGCGATAGTCTTACTTTTCGTGCGCGATGAATTGCGGTCTGCGCGATGGGTGAGGGGGAGGAATTTGTTGGTCGCCTTGTTGAGATTTAAATAACATACAAACATCAATTATTTTACAACATTACATAAGACAACAATGATTTTAATACAATACATCCTATATTTTTATTACATAAAATTTTAACACCTTATACTAGCCGGTAACAAACTTACAAAGTAATATCAGGCGATCTAGCCACTATGTCTTTAAAAAAAAACATTAAAACTGCCTCGAAATCTATTTATTTATTTATTTATTTAAGAATTATTATAAAAAATTGATTAGCTTACAAAAATAACAGGAACCGAATGGCAAAATCTTAACCTTTTGCTTATTTATTTCTGTCACCCAACTAGGACTAGCCCGTTCTAGGGTGGACAGGACTCTAATATTACAATTAAGTTTGCTTGATTGCTTGATTGCTTACAAATGTACAAGTTTTAGTAAAAAGCTAATAACACTAAATTGCCCTAAAAAGTGGTCTTCAAAATAAAAAAAATATGTAATAGTAATAAAGTAATAACAATATAAATATAATGGTATAATACAATAATATAATATAATAATATAAATATAATAAATACAAATATAATGGTAATAAAAAAAATATTAAAAGATAATATAATAAATAAACTGCGATTCCATTATATAATCGGCAATAAATATAATATAAAATTCGATTAAATAATATAAATAAAGTTATATGTGAGAAAAGGAAGAAACAGCCATTAATATTTTATATACGTATGGTAAGTAATATGGGATTTAATGAATAAATACCTAGTAAAAAAAGTACAATTCATTGTCAAAGTCAAATAATTTTTGGTAGTTAGTTCAATGTTAAAATATATTCACATACATGTTTAAAAATATGTTAATTTGTGCACCTAAGTTTTATTAAACTATTATTTCTAACATTTGATTTATGGTTAGTCTGTCATGATTCAATAACCATTTCTTTAATTTATTTTTGAATTCCCTAAATGTCAAAATCATTTTTATTTCTATATTGATCAGATTGTAACATCTCGGATGCTATGAAGCAGCATTTCCTGGCGTACGTTCGCATACAGCTTTACCGTTTTTCTCCTCATAAAATAAGTTACCTGTCTGATGATATATACCACGTCTCCTTGACAGTTGATGTTTGATAGTCTTCAGAATGTTGACCGTTATACTGTAAAAAAAAAACAAAAGAAATTATGAGTATTAGGACAGTAAAGTACGATACTATGAACTATAATATTTTTTTATATTTAGAATAATTGAAATATTCAAGGACCTAAGGTGAATTCCCCATTTTTATCACAGATAATATTGCCATATTATAATGACTAAAATCAAATCGGTGTATCTACTGTCAATCATGTGCTGCAGTTTTGCTTCAAATTTTTTCTTCATGATAAAGACGGATATTTGAACAGACGGGTTAAGATTATTTCCACTCTGAAATTTGTATGTGTGGCTGTCTCTCTCGTTGTGTGTGTGTGTGTGTGTGTGTGTGTGTTGAGAGTGTTTGTGTGTGTGTGTGTATTCCTCCACGAAAGTGCCCAATCGCATCATCAGATTGAGATGACATTTGGCATTCAGGCATCATTTGGTCATGGTTAAAATCAACCCACTAGAGGGCACACTAGTCATACTTCAATCTTGAAATATTGCACTTAAAGAATCGACAAACTCGGTACACAGATGCCTTGTTATACCGAAATCACGTTGTGATTTTTTTTAAATAACTTGGAATATTTAAAAAAAACTACATACATTTTGGAAAAATATCATTTTAATACCACGGAAAATACTACAAATATGCTACGAAATGGCGTGGCACAACCGTGTTTTTCACTAAACTTCTCGTCGTGCACGCCAGTGTAATTTTGCAAAATGGCCAAAATTGAACTTTACAAAAAGTGGTTCCCGCCGAAGCCGATCCATAGCGATATGCAAGAGACATTAGAAAGATCGTGTCCACTGTATACGTCTCTTTCTTATACTTCATTCAAACATGCCTTTATATTTGTATAATATCTTCTCCCGCTTTCATCACACGGCCTTTCAATATGCTCTCAGGTAATATTATTGGCTATACCTCGGCATTCATCACCTTTCATGTCCAAGTCATTTGCAGTGACGTCAGCGGTAATTCAAAGTAGAATTTATCGTGGACCGAGGCGCCCTTTGCCCGTCAATCTCACACGTTGTTGATTGACCAACGGATTGTTTCTCATGATAGACGACGCCAGGTCAACATCTACCCCTGCTTCATAGGAAACATTCGTATTATAAAGTTCACTACGATATTAACTGAAACTTCGCCCTAAAATTGACACTAATTTCGATGGCCTTCATAAGCTCATTTTATCGAAGTGCTACGTTTATCCGAGAACAATTTCCTCGAGTAAGTAACTGCTGTCATCGATTCCCGAATCGTGAACCCCGTGTCTCCCTGCCCACCCTACCTGTGAACGCCCTTCCAGCGTCCTTCACCTCCCCCGGCAGCCGCCACGTAGCCACAGAATAATCTAAGATTTGTGTAATCACAACAGATATGACACGAATTGAATTTCGATCGATTGAGGCTTATTTATTTTAATTATTGCCGTAAAATTCCTAGAGTTTTATTTTCGGAAAATATGTGACCTATAGAATCACGTGAAAGCACCTGCACTACAGAAAACAAATCGGTCCGGGTTTACATTCTGTGGATTGCTGCTGATTTGCTGATGTGCGGCACCGCAGAAATTATTCCACACCCCGAGCACTGCGGAAATTATCACGCAGATTGCCACCAGAGATTTACACAGAGAACGAATGATTAATAAATCCGAATATTCCACCGTAGTGCGCGGACATCAAGAATGTGTTTTTTTTCCCATTCGGCCTAAAAAACCGTACCGCAGCGCACCGCAGCGCACCGCACCGTGGTCCGCGACTGGCCTGAAACGCGTTTCACATATACATACTTTTAAATAAATATCGAGAAATGTTAATTTTTAAACATCCACGCACAACCAGTAAATGTGGCATATGTCCATTTTGTAATGAACTGCTTGAGTAGTTTTTGCAATGACTTGCTTAGTAAATTTTGAGTATAAATATGATTTTCTATTATTATTATTTATATTATAATAGTATGAAATCACCGTTTTGAGATACAGTTTTCTCGAGAAAGGCGGCGAACCATATTTCCTTAAGTACAAAATACTGACTTTTACGTCTGAATATATTTTACAATGTCTACTATATGCTAAATCAAATATTAAAGAACAAGAGGTAAACGGGAATATGCACTCCCACAATACACGCAGACGTGATGACGTTATCCTGCCTAAAGTACGCCTTACGCAGACACAAAAGTCCTTTGGATATTTTAGCTATAAGCTCTTTAACCAGCTACCACTCTCCACAAGAAAGATGGAAACAAAGGCGTTTAAAAGATTTATGAAACAAAAGCTGCAATCCACACATGCTTTCTATAAGCTAGGTGATTTTTTTGAGCATGCCAATTCTTTCAAATGGGAATAACATTAATATGTAACTTCCAGGTACCTCATTTTAGTTTTTATTATTTAATTATAATATTATGAATTTAATATTTAATATGTAGATTACAATGTGTAATGTAACATACCTGATCATATACATACGTTGTTTTTTCCAATTTTGTTTTGATACTTCCTATTGTGTGATTATTTTTTGTATAAAGTGCTTGATGACTATTATTTTTTGTATAAAGTGCTTAATTTTCTTATATAATTATCTATTTTTTATTTTTTATTTTATTTGTCTGCCGTGTAAAGCCGACTTTAGTCAACGCTATTGTCGAATTAATATTTATGCTTTAATAGTTTTATATCTACATATACACTGACGAATTCTAATATGCGATAATTAGCTTTAATTCATAATTCATGCTTTTATTGTATATTCTGAATAAATAAATTGAATACTGAATACTGAATACTGAATTCGCCCCCTTTTAAACACCTGTCGCATCTGGTATTTAACACGCATCTCATTTGTAATCTGTGGCGAAACCGTTGCCGCGTTTCGTCCTGTTTCTCCCGGCGCGCCCGTGCAATATCACCGTCAACGCTATTTACGTCTAAAAATATACCAAAGAGGGGAAGCGTAGACGGCAGACACCATTAGTACAAGTTCCTCCTATGAGCCTCTCTTTTTTAATAAATTCAATTCCGCGGCCGTCGAATCTCAGATTTCATTAAGCTGTTCTTTGAGAGCGAAATATCGCTGTGATCGAATTTCTCTGATTTTTATTTATTCATTTATATAGAATAATTGGCTCATAGATAATACTAATATTTTTACATAATTCCTAATTAGAGTATAATGTCATATGTGCACTCCGCATGCCTAATTAATAATAGCTTATGTGCCGTTTATATGAATATTCACTTAAATATATCAATATAAAAACTATAATCCTTACAAAATACCAAAAAAAATAAAGAATTATAAAAAAATCAATAGATTCAATAATAGATAGATAGAATCAATAGATAGATAGAATATAAATTTAAAGGAAAAGAAAAATTGATAATTGAGATTGTCTTAAAAAATAATAACAAAATCTAACAGTAAATTATTAATCTGTCTAATAATTTAGTCTCTAAAATAGACTTAACTGATAGGAGTCCCAGGTCGAAAAAATCTATATAATCGGTTATGGTGTTGTAGCAATATAATCGGTTATAACCGGCATGCACGTGAGATAAGATAGTTAAAAGATTGATTTGTCTGTGAGGTGGGAAGGCGATATGTTAGATGCTGCCTCAGTCGTCTGGGTGGTACGTTTAAATTTAACGCTCCTAATAAATCAGGTTAGAAACATTAGGCTTCCGCACTCTCTCGTCTTTTTAAAAGTAATAATCTTAAAATAATTTACACGCACTTCATAACAGTAGACACTCTTTGATTATTGCTTGAACTATATATGGCCATTGTATTTGGGCTCGTTTTTTTATTTATAATACTAGGGCGTTTAATAAAAGTGATAATGAGTATGATGAAATTAATTTTTATTAAATGTTCCATGGTACACCTTAATGTATATGTACAATTAATGTATCTTATTTCTAAACATAAAATATACCTCCTAAAAACCTCTTCGTTCTGATTACTTTATACAGCACCCATTATTTGTTAGGCCTATGCAGCACCCATTCAAGTAGCTCCATGAACAGGGTAGTCGATCTTTCCGACCCCTTGACTGTCCCAGAAATGAGACCCCATGATCTTACTGGCGGATGGAATGGTCCTTAATTTCTTAATAGTTGCAAATGATGATTGTTTCCAGGTCACGGACTGTAGTTTTATTACATAATCGTAATGGTGAATTCATGCCTCGCTCATAATTATAAAAAGAACCTAAAACGGTCAGGATTTCAGGATCCTAATGTAAAAGATTGATTTAAAAATAATTATATTTATCAGAATTAAATAGACATAGCTCAAAATAAACGTTCTTCAATATTATTCATCCCATAATAGCATTGTGTATTATAAATACAAATTATTTGAATTTAGATAAAAACAAAAAAATCGTTTGTGTCACCCCAAAACTTTCCCGGCAAGAAGCCAAGGACTTTTTACAGGACGAACTCACCCCGTACGACGATGAAACGTCGAATATATCAAGAGTCAACGACGCGCATCGAAAGTTGAAGACGGTCGCGAATGGTGAGAATGCAACGCATTAAACACGTTCGATCCAATCGTTTACACAAATGTACTGACCGGTGAAAATTTAATGAGATTTCGATCCAATTAGGAATCTATAAACTGAATTTCGAATATATAAGTCAAATATTTCGACTACCGTGCTCTCTGGTGGGCTGATTTCAACCACAACCTTTTCAAGCCCTGCCATGACCATATAATGCCTGCATGCCATCTCAATCAAATGTCAGCTCAATCGGATGCGTTATCGTATAGCCTTAGCGTATCGAATCGTCTGAGCGCTATCGTAGAGGTATACACACAGACACACAGATATAATTCCATCTGAGAATGATCCTAATAGTCTCAGGGGGGCTCAAAATGGATATTGCCATTATCATCTCAAAAAGGAAAAATAGCGAATTCATAACTCACATACTTTCACTCCTCGTTGATTGGTGGGCCGGGAAAGTAAATGTATTATAATACATTTTAAACAAAGTAGTTACAAATGTAAACTCGAAACACTTAGATACATAGAAAATAATACGTAACCTTATAAATAGGATAGAAAACGAATTTACCGCGTGAAATTTGTAGCACCCGACGTTTCAGTGACGTTGCAGCCGCCGTTGTCCAGGGTAGACTGACCAGTCTACCCTGGACAACGGCGGCTGCAACGTCACCGAAACGTCGGGTGCTACAAATTTCACGCGGTAAATTCGTTTTCTATCCTATTTATAATGTCAAACAACCGCGATAGTCTTCGATTTTATAATACGTAACCTATTCTCCATTACTTTATAGGAATTCACTTACTGCGTGAAAAGAGTGACTGAGCAGGTATTTTCCTTTTTATTTGAATTTGGCGCGATTAGCATGAACTAGCCATTAGCTATTATAGCGATCGGTAGGGGGGGGGGGGGGGACGCGAGGACGCTAGGCCTGTTAGTCTTTCTGTCATCACCGATAATACCCATATCGGCAACAGTAAAAATGTTTTTTTCTGATATCTCTATTTCTATTTTAGTTCCGAAGAATACTGCCAGAATGAGGAGCAATCGGCATTGCGTCATTGTGGTTTTATTTAAGAAAATACTAAATCATTTTTGGAAAAATACCATTCTAATACTACGGAAATACTAAAATATACTACTTTGCTATCATAGCGACTTGACACAAACACTATCGAGAGAGGGGGGAGAGTGAGGGGTTGTCTGCTTGCCGGGAAAGTCTTGGGGCGACACAACCGATTTCTATATTTTGTGTAGTCATTGGGAAATTTGTAATATACACTTAAGTTATAGGTTATAGAGAGTTATAGATATTTCCTCAAGGCAATAAGCTTGCTTTTTTTTTATTGAAAATAAATACAGTTTATTGGAAATAAGTATAGTTTTATAATTATTATTGCTACTAATGTGTTCTCAGCTATTGCTAGATTTTATTATTTTATTAATCAACCTCGAGAAACCGCCAAGATCTGGAAGACCTCTGAGTTAGTCGTGGAGCGTAACAGCTGTAAATATCCTGCATTAGCATATGACATAACGTTATAAGGTTTACAGGTCAAGGATTACATACACAACTTTAAGAAGTGCATAGACTTGAGACTTAAATATTTACTGAATCGTTGAGCGTATAAAGTCAGCACATCGTATACTGTATTCGGATTAACGAAGATCTCGGGCGAACTTTATGAGATTAAGTTTAATCTTCACCGAGTTCACTCCGAAGCGAGCTTATGCGACCGAAATCCGCGAGACCATACATAGCCGCGTATAACTCAGGTGGCATAGAAAGTTTTGCCGAGGACAGGAGACAATATTCATAGCTTCAGAGGCATATCCGATATATTATCCTATGTTAAGTTATTGAAATTAAAAATGTTTTTGTCAATCAATTTGACCAGACTGCGACACAACACATTCTTAGTCCATCTGTTCTATAAACGACGTACTACGCAATAGCACAGTCAATAATTACATATAGACAGTGGGGCAGTGTCGACTCGCATGAAGTGTCGACACGGGGAAACCCCAGGCTGGTATAACGAGAAGTGATCGTTCTTTTAGCCGTGGGATGAGCGTAGAGGACTTAGGCAATGACAATTCACTATCTAGCTCCGCCAACTAGCCCTCGAAAGTCCAACCTTTACCGCCCGGCACCGGGTGTTAACCAAGCGGGCTGTCCAAGCACTCTGGCTACCAGTGTTTTGGCCAAATTTCTCTGGCCACCTGAGTGGTTAAAGGTTTGAGGGCGCGGTCCTCTCCCTTGTATAGCGGTGATTCGGCGTCTACCGAATCTATCGCGGACCAACTAGAGCTGTCAACTACAACGGGCGAACCCGTCACCTCAGGAAGATTTAAGGATATAGGATCGTTCTGTCTCCCGTGAGGTATCTATCGCGGACCACGACGTCCTTTGCCCGGCTCTTCACCCGGTATTGGGTAGCCGAATGGTCGTTTCAAGAGTGGTTGCTACAAGGTTAATAACAACCCCCACTCTATAGAAGACAAAGCCGCTTCTAGACTCCCCCGGTTATCAGTCGGAATGCACAGTCGATTTGCTGATTCCCAGAGGAACTGCCCCGCAGGCACAGAGCCCTATCCGTTCTGCATGAAGGTTACCGGATAGGTGTTGACCTGTGAGTTGAGCCGACCCTAACACATAGGTTATAATGGCCCAAACGCACTTTGGAGCTCCCTCCAAAGACATGGTAGTGTTAAAGTATGTCTACTTATGGTAAAATGAGGGTCAATTTCCTTTTAAGTTTTGAACTTTCCTATAGTTTATTTTTTATATCAGCTTTATGCATTCATAGACATATAGTGATATATCAGATATATCAAATCAGTATGCATACCGAGTAAATATATCCAGAGAATTCCGAAATAACCACAACATGATTCAGTATTATCAAGATGAATCAAAATTATTATGGCTCGTTTTGGAGATAGAAAATAAGGTACTTTTAACTGCGGCACACTCCTACCAGGAGGAAATCTAGTAACGGAGAACATTTGTGTATAATTCAATGCAATTCAATTCAATTCAAATCAACATAATTTCATGTACACGGATAAATAAATGTGTATCATAAAAAATGTGTATAAAATACATATTATCCACTAATACTCCAATATTTCAGTTTTATTTATTAAATGGTATACAGCTCTACTTCACGATTTGTGAAATAAACTACTCTCTTGTATTACTGAATAGCCAATGTAAAACACTTCTAGTAAACACCTACCATCCCCCCCCCCCCCCCCCCATAGACATGTCACTACATTATTCCATTTAATTTAAAAGAATATAATTCTATTTATATCTACTTATGCCTATGTTTTTATTTCAAATATTTCATTATCTAATAACATATTCAATGTCTGCAGTCGTACAATTAGAAGATATGCACTCAAACTATTTTTAAATCTATATGAAATTGAAATGGCTTTTACCGTACGTTCGTTGGTATTTATAGGTTTTTTACGGTTACAATTCCACTTCAATTGACAAGGTAACAATTCTCGCAGACGATTGTTCAGTAAATGAAGCTCCCTTCTATTATGGCGCCGATGGCTTGAGTGGGTGTATTATATGGACGAGGAGTGGCCCCAATAACTTGATTGGCATTCTCTTAGCCGTTTCAAAGGAAATTGGCACCATAAAAGGGATGCAGTAAGTTGATTACGCCTGTTTCAGGCGTCTATCGGCGGAAGTACGGCGAAGACAGAGCAGAGGGACGAGGAGGTGGAATGAGAGAGCTCGAAAAGAATATAATTTTGATGGACACCCACACAAGGACTTGCGAGAGAGATTTTTTGTCAATATTATGACATATTCGTGATTGATTGCTGTTGGGGAATTGTTAAATAGTTTAATTCAATGAGATCGTAATTTGACGTGGGGCATACTGAAAGTTCCAGTAACTGGCATTTTATAATAAAAGAAATAGAAAACCAATTACGAAATTTGAACATGGAATTCTCTGGGGACATGTTACTTTTTGACTTGCGAGATTGTCATTCGGTTTTTATTGTGGAATCATTGTGAAAATTGCGTGTCGGAATAACAATGAATTTAACTCGGGAAAATTTTGGCGCTATGATTTTTTACGATTGTCGCTACGGCTTAAATCAGTTAAGAAGTTGCCAGAGGAAATTCAACTGACATATTGCGATGAAGCCCCATCTTATAGCTCTGTGTATGCGTGATTTAATGTATTTAGGCGTGGACGTAATTATCTCCATGACGATGCATGTGAAAGTCGAACAGCACAGAGGTTATTTTTATTTTTTATTTCAAACCAGTTGATAGGAATTCCTATCAACTGGTTTGAAATATGTCAAAACTAATAAAAATAACAATATTTAAATAAATACCTATTAAGGTATAAGATACGAACGTCGGTATTGCAAGGTATGAACGTTGAACATCCAAGCGCAGATTTTATAGGTTATATAGAAGAAACAACATTTTCCAATATTTTCAATCAAAATTCTTACATAATTTCGTAAAATTTTTATGTGGACAATAGTACTAAATAATCAAACAAATATTGGATAGTTTCCCAAATTATCATACGAGAAGATATTTTAAAGAAAAAACACAAATACAAACAAATCAGTAATATTAATTATAGTCAATAGCCAATAGTTAGAAGAAAAAAAACGCAATTGTAAAATAGTCAATAATAGAAACAATAAGGAATAATAATAGTCAAGTAGGTCAATAGAGCTGCGAAAACTTGATATTGTTGAAATCCTCAATGCTATAAATGGGGTTTTTAGTCTAAATACCCTGTACCTCTTTCTTAAAGTGAACCTCCCCAAGGCCCCTGATTACTGAATCTAATATTAATACCGTACGTCAAGTAATTGAGACTAACAAAAAAATACTTGTCAGGAAATTCATATTGTAATAGGTATTGGAATGAGTCAAGTGCATAATATTTTACATGTGTAACTGAAAATACAGAAGATTGCAGTCGATTGATACTGCAGTCATATGCGTCTTGTATTGCATTCGACAGCATTAAAATGCAATCCTGTTATTTCTTTTCAACAGAAAATGATGATTAAGTCGGGAATCGAACCCGGAACCTTACCTTCATTTCATTACGTTTGGTTTACGTCCGGTAGTCATCACACCTCCTCCGTCATTAATACATTACATTACATTACATTTACTATGTAATGTAATGTAATCTACTCTTACCACTGTAATAATCTACTCTTACCACTGTAATAGGCAACCAACCTGCGCTTGTTACCATATTCAAGAAAAAACCGAAGTTAAGTATCTGGGCGTCTTAATAAACTCAAAACTGAGCTGGGATAATCAAGTAGTACAACTGTCCTCGAGGTCTAGGAAGCTGGTTTTCGTATTCAGAGAATTACGCAACATCCTTTCCAAGAACTCCCTAAAAATGGTTTACATGGCCCTATGTCAGGGTTTATGGGTGCACGGAATAATAGCGTGGGGAGCATGTGCAAAATTTGTCTTGGATCCTCTAGTGAAAGCCCAAAAGCCTCTGTTGAGGGTAATCAATAGAAGGCCCCCACGATATGATTCCAACATGCTTTTCCAAGAAAGTAAGGTATTAGATATACGCCAGCTGTTTGTGAAACAATCACTCATGTTCTTCCATCGAACCCTTGATAAACGACCACGAAGCCAGCAACACAGAACTACAAGAGCATCTGCAGGCTTGAATTATGCCGTTCCACGAGTTAATTCATCATTTGCCCAAAGACAATTAAATTTTATAGCTCCCAAAATATTCAACCGTCTTGATGACGACATAAAAAAAATGAATGTACCTTTTTATTCAATAAAAAAATAAAAAAATGGCTTCATGACGATATAGGTTGTTCAAGGACAGAGAATGATCTTCTGCAAATCATCTTTTAAAAATAATATACCTGCATAAATGTGTATATATATATATTATTATGTATATGTGAATGCGTATCTATGAATATATTTATATATTTGTGTATTTAAGTACATAAGATACGAACATGTGTACGAGTACATACGTCAGTTATGCTTCTCCACCCAAGTCTGAAAATCGTATGCCCAGATACAGGCTATATTCGGCCTATTTGGGCATGCGCTGAGCATGGTCATTTGAATGTGGGTCGTCGTTTACTTCGTACCATTACTTAGTATGACCATTTTATGAATTCTGCATGTTATGTTTAAAATAAATAAATAAAATAAAAAATAAATGTAAGATCAGACAACCTAACCACTATGCCACTGAACCATGTGGCAATCGCCAATTGCTATGGGCGACGGGTATTAGGCTAACGGCACACTGCGGTAAAATTTCGTGCGTTTTATTTTCGGAAAATATGTGACCTATAGAATCACATGAAGTGCACGCACTATGGAATAAATCGGTCCGGATTTAAATTCTGTGGGTTTCTGTAAATTAGCTACACGTTTTTTTTCCAGACTATATAGTTATGTAGAACCCCGCGCACTGTGGAAGTTATCACGCAGGTCGCCAGCAGAGATTTACATGGACAACTAATACTAACTAATACAACAATAATACAGCGAATGACTAATACCCATAACATTGATTTCTTTAACCTAGCACACTTAGCAGTAAAGTCCATTATAGATAGCATATTATGAGACAAATTGATAATTTACCGTATGTTTTTTTATTTTATTTCAAACAATATTTGATATCAAATTTATTTTTTTCTATTTAACTGTTTTTCAGAATTTACTGCATGTAAACTTTCTTTTTTTTGATAATTTTTAAGGATTATATTTTTATACTGATACTTCCTTTGTGAATCATGAGATAAACAGCATATAAGCAATTATTAATTAGGCATTCAAAGTACGCATAATATATTATATTCTAATTAATAATAATGTAAAAATACTAGTGACAATCAATGTATTATTAAGATATTGTTTGTGTACCAAAAACCCTATCTATATATATATATAAAACAAAGTCGGGTTTGTTCGAACACTTATAACTCGAGAACGGCTGGACCGATTTTCATGGTTTTTGATTTCTTGTATTTGTCTTCGTCCCGAATAGCAGAATAACCATTAAAAACATTGGAAGTTAACGAAAAAATAAAATAAAAGAAAAAACAAAATTTAAATCCGTGTTTTTCTCATGGTCATTTGTACGTGGCATGTTCACGTGTCGACAAATCATCCGCTTTATTGGTTCTTGCGCCTAATAAAAAAACAAAAAAATCGTATATCACAAAGTGCTTCAATGAAGAGAATTAATCCGAGTGCATCCCGTTCTGCACAATATGTAAATAGTTTAATTCAATCATGTCTTGCTGACACGCGAATAATATACTTATTTTTTGTACTTTTATGTTTCTTTTTGTGTTATTATCTAAATAAAGTAGTGAACTTAATATTTATTTTGTATTCATTTTATTACTTTCATAAAATCATAAATTAAATTCAGCTAATCTGTAACACGACATTCATTGACTGTAAGGCGGTACGAAGTTCGCCGGTTCAGGTAGTCTAAATAAATAAATAAATAATAAGTCTCCGAACATTCTACCGTAGTGCGCGGACCTCAACAATGCGGTTTTTTTTCGTGAGGCGTAAAAAACGGACCGTAACGCACAGCACCATATTGCGCGCCTGGCCTATAGGTTAAAATAAAGTTGTAAAACAATGTCGCCTGAAGTTGAGCACATCACGTGTCTCTGAATATAAAATTAGCGAAATGTAACACATCATGAGTCTGTCTCTTTTACCATCTTATTGAACATCGGATGGCGTCATGTTCGTCGTTATTTATTAAAAGGGTTAGGTAGCACCGCCTTCGTCTTATCCAAAATGAGACAGGCAGAAGGAGGAGGATAAGGGAGGAGGGGGTTGGGGGGGGGGGGGGGGTGACGCCAGCTTGGGTTCGCCTAGATTTACCCGACCGTCTTATCCGTCAATAAAAGGTAAGCCATTGTTCTGTTATAGAGTTAATTATGGGATGCGCCATTGTTTCTCGCGCTTTGGAAAGCAACTAACTACATTTGGGATAATATATTATTATCGCCAATTAAAACTTTAAGCCTTCGGCCGAAAGCCGACGATGGATGATAGCGGTATGTGTTTCGAAACATTGTCGATGGCGGCGGATACTCACTACATTGGGACAAATAGCGGAAAGATTCAAGCTAGTGTTTGTAGTTTCGTGCAGTTTAGGCCATAAGATACACTGTGTTTCCGAGTCAGTTCAACTCACGATTCAGCTCCTATCCATTAACCACCTCGTGTAAAGGACTACACCGAGAAGGACTCTCGCGCCTCAGGCCTCGCGGCTAGGTACACGGATTTTTTCGATACTTTTTGATATCGAGTACTTTTGTTTCGATACCGATACTTTTGTACTCGATACTTTTCAAAACGATGCTTTTAATCAATGAGTACTTTTTGGGAAGTATCGTATCGAATAAATCTTATGAATGTTTTTTTTTTAAACTAAGCTTTATGGCTAATGTTTATGTCTGCCGGTTAAAAAATAAATAAAACAGCACTAAAAACACGCTTTTATAAATGCACGTAAAAACCAAAATAGAATTGTTATAACCTTGAACATGATCGTCTTCAAAGTCCATTACGTGACCTTTTTCACAAGTGCAAACACGACTATGATACGATATTTCATCATGGAATGCCAGTTCCTGTCTTTCATCATGGAATGCCAGTTCGGCTTCATCATCAGATCTTGAAACTTAATCGTGGTCAAAGTTCATTACAAGACCTTTCTAACAAGTCCAAACACGGCTATGATACGATATTCCATCATGGAATGCCAGTGCCTATCTTCCGGCTTCATCATCAGACCTTAAACCTAATCGTGGTCAAAGCCCATTCCAAGACTTTTCTAACAAGTCCAAACACAGCTATGATACGATGTTCCATCATAAAGTTCCAGTTCATATCTTCCGACTCCATCATCAGATCAGTTCGACAGTACCATATTATTGTATTGTCACCAGAACTAAATACAGCTGCTAATTTTCATGACTCTACGATCCTTGGAAGATGGTTAAATTAGTTACCTTAGATTCCATTACATAGTTAGTTACATACAGGTCGACCTAATAAAAGCCTGTTAATAACAAGTGGTTTTGCTTCCTTCATTCATTATTGGTCGAAATAAAGTTCATTATGTTATCGTCTTCACGTTGAGGTTCGTTCACTGAACTCAACTCTCACCAGTGTTGCCAATTTAGCTACTTTGTCGTTAGATTAAGCGACATTTTGACACGAACAGCGACTTTTATTTTCATTTAGCGACAAAAAAAAACTACCGACTTTTCTAGCGCCTTTTTGATGTGGTATTTCGATTATCATTTTACATTTTTTTTACCAATACCAGCAATATCGGTCCCCCTCCGAACGTTTATTTTTAAAGGCAGGCAGTACAATAAAAACACGAAACCGATTAGCGCCCACAGCGACATAAACTTTTATTATTAATTGATTGCACAGAGGAAGAGTGGGAAATTTAATTACGTTTAAATAAATAATTAATAAACGTTGATTTGTCAATTTATATATTTTATGTATATATAAGTATATATATATATATATATATATATATATATATATATATATATATATATATATATATATATATATATATATATATATATATATATATATATATATATATATATATATATATATATATATATATATATATATATATATATATATATATATATATATATATATATATATATATATATATATATATATATATATATATATATAT